>VWYH01004365.1:146642-160921 GCA_013399365.1 Pampusana beccarii | reverse complement strand
TAGGGCAACAAAGATGATGAAGGGAGTGGAGCATCTCCCGTATGAGGAAAGGCTGAGGGAGCTGGGTCTCTTTAGTTTGGAGAAGAGAAGACTAAGGGGTGATCTTAGTGTTTATAAATATATAAAGGGGGAGTGTCAGGAGGATGGAGCCAGGCTCTTCTCAGTGGCAACCAGTGATAGGACAAGGGGTAATGGAATCAAGCTGGAACACAAGAGGTTCCACTTGAATTTGAGAAGAAACTTCTTCTCAATGAGGGTGCCAGAGCACTGGAACGGGCTGCCCAGAGTGGTTGTGGAGTCTCCTTCTCTGGAGACATTCAAAACCCACCTGGACACCTTCCTGTGTAACCTCATCTGGGTGTTCCTGCTCCGGCAGGGGGATTGGACGGGATGATCTTTTGAGGTCCCTTCCTATCCCTAGCATACTGTGATACTGTGATGTCTAAAATCCTGTGCTGAAACTGAGGCTGCTGATGGAAAAAACTCCATGATGTTATCTGCAGAACATCCCCTTCCCCAATATTAGTTGTACCTGCAGCAGTCAATCATGGTGTGCATGCTGGCTTTCTGGCTCTCTTTCCCTCCCATCTCAATACTTCTTCCTCATGTGGAAAATAAAACCCAGACTCAGGGGAAAAGAAACATGCAGAAGCTTCCAGGCAGATTGATCTCCAGTCTGGATGGTCAAATCCCAAACTACCAGGTTATGGCAGTCCTCTGCTGGAGAGCCCTTTATAATAAATAATTTTCTTAGGGAAATCGCTAAGGTCTGCACTTGTGTTGTCGCATTCTCACATCCATCCTTGATAACAGAGAAGGAAGAGGGTTGATGGAAAACCGACAGTGTGCTGGGGACAAGAGCACGTGTTGCCCAATGTGTTTTTAGGCACAGCAGAAATCCATACACAAACATAAATTTCCAGAGGCAGAAAATGCCTCGGCATCAATGCCATGTTCAGTGCATGGGAGAGCCTCAATGCCAGCTCAAATATAGCACAGCGAGCAGATGTCTTTACTACAGCAGGCATACTTAGACCACCCTGGATTCACAGCAACAGCATAGAGTTACAGTCTCTTTCGTTCAGAAATTACAGCAAAAATCTGTGTTGCCATTCACCTTTTATATAAGCATGGGAGGCTACAACACTCACCCACAGTGAGAGTTCTGCAGTAAAGACAGAAAGGAACAGGAGAAATTAAACGAGAAAGGAAGCGATTTCCATTCTTCCCATTGAAGCCGGGTTTCCTTATGTGGAAAGATGCAAAATTCCTTGTAGCCAAACTCAGGAGGTGTAAGACTGTATGGGGAGGCTACAAGATAGGTGAATAACTGGATGGACCTTCAGGTTTCAAAAGTAGCGATAAATCACTTGAAGTCTACTGAGTGGCTGGTAGTGACTCGTGTTCCTCAGTGGCTGATACTGGGGCCAATGCTATTGAGCATCTTCACCTGGACAATGTAGCGGAATGCATTATCAACAAGACAGTGGTTGGCATGAAATGAGGACGTCAGTTGACACACTAAAGGGCAAAGGTGCTATTTGAAGACACCTTGACAAGCTAGAAGAATGGACTGGCAGGAACCTAGTGAAGTTCAGCAATGACAAATGTAAAGCCCCTGGAATGGAATAAACCTGTGCAACAGCACAGAGTCTGCATTGGCTGGGTAGAAAGCACTTTGCAGAAAAGGACCTGTGAATTGTTATCTTGATGGGCAACAAAACGAACCTTGAGGCAGCAGTGTGCCCTTGTAGTGAAGAAGGCCAGCTTCAAAAGGTATTAGCGAGAATGCAGCCAGTAGATCGAAGGAATGACTCTTCATCTCTATTTAACAGTTATGGAGTTACATCTGTCCTACTGGATTCCTTTTTGGACTGTAAAGCAAAAGAAACATCAACAAACTGGAGCAAGTTCAACAGAGGCCCCCCAGACTGGTTGGGGCTGGAGCACTGGACCTGTCAGGAGAGGCTGAGGGACGTGTGCTGGTTCGGCCTGGAGGAGAAGTGGCTTCAGGGACACCTAATTGCTACCTTCAGCTGCCTGAAAGGTAGTTGTAGAAAAGGTAGTGCCATACTCTTCTCATAGGTGCACAACGAAGGTCTCTTCCCTGATAGAGTAAGAGGCAATGGACACAAGTTGTGACAAGACAGATTTCAAATGCATATATTGAAAAACATGTTCACAATGAAGGTGGTTAAACACCAAAGCCCGTTGCCCCGAGAGGTTGTGAAAGCTCCATCCTAAGACACGCATAAAAGCTCACTAGAAACGGCCTTAAGCAACCTGACCTAGCTAAACAGATGGCCTGGCTTGTAGACCTTCAGAGCTCCCTTACAACATGTTTTCCTTTTTTTTTTCCTTGATGTTACACTTCATAGACCCCAAGAGAGAAAGTAGGCAACAGAAAACCTGAATTTTTAATGTAGTGCTCAAAACTTTCCCTGAGAGAAACAGTTTCCAGGATGTGGAGAACCCTGGTGTCTGTTTCCAGACTTGATAGCAGAAAGGTCCCTGCCTGAACCTCACAGGTTTAATACCAGCTCTACATACTCAGAGATACTTTCTGTTCCCAGGCTTTGAGTGATAGTTTCCTGCTTATTAAAATCTCACAATTGTGAATGTTGTTTCTGTGAATAGCTATTAGGAAAAGCTTTGGGTTTGTATGAGCGTGACTGACAGTTATCCCCACCTTGTCAGATATATAAAAATATGTTAAAATGCTTGCTCCCTTTTTACTGGAGAGATTTTCGCAGCCCATTTCACAGCATTTGTTTCTTTAAGCTCCGAACTACAAGCATCATGTTAAGTTTCTGGAAGATATTCTTCCACACCTACCCCTCTGGCTTTGAAATAGCTCCCCAGAGACAGTCACAGAAAATTGGTAGGTAAAGGAATTAATAAATACATAGCAACAACAATTACGATGAATACAAAACAAGGCAGCAGGGGAAGTAACTATCATGTTTATTTCCCCCAGCACCCTTCCTGTAACACACATTATAGGAGAAGCTGTTTAAAATTAGTTGTTGACATGCAGTTCTGTTGGAAAATATTATATAAAGCCTTACTGAGTGTGGTTTTTTTCACTTTGCTTCAATCCAGTGGAGTACAGGAGGAGCATCCTTAATGGAAAACTTAATTTCAAATAAAACCCATTTGTGATTTAATATGAGAAGTTACTATTAATGACCACTTAAGAACAGGACACTAATATAAATTCTTTCTTGAGATGTTGTCATTAAAAAACTCTTATTCCTACCTTAAAGCTGAATTACTGAAAAACAATATTGAAGTGTGAAATATTTCTGGTTTATGATGATTCTGAAGGTATAGAATCACATTTTTCTGAGAGATTTACTGTTTTTAATTAGAATCAGAAGTGTAGACTAAAGCAATAGTTATAACAAAATCTTAAAATCACATTAATATTTTAATAGAGGCATCTGAAGCAATCATTTTGCCCAGAAGAACAAGTCAACTGTCTGAATATTTGATTTCAAAACCTAAGTAGAACTAAAAATATTGGCTTAAAGTGTTAAGTATGTCAACCAGGTACTGCCTTGAAGAAATAGACTGATGTGGGACAGCGGCAAAACAATTTTTGTCTTTTTATTAGAGCATTAGCAACAAATATATGGAATTCTAAGTGAATGAGTGAAGTCAGGCCTCTCGAATAATTTCATTTTTGTAATGTAAATGAAAATCGATGATTAAAGTAGCATTTTCTGAATGGATACTAAAGCTACAATACTTCATCTTTTTGATTAATCTCTTAGTCATACACTGCAGTTTACATTAAAAAGAAAATCATGTATGAATTTACTAAGCCAAGAATGCAGCCTTATCCTAGTTAAAACACATACTCTGTGTGCATCCATTGCCTATATCACATTGTGAAGAGAGGAGAGTGGTTCTGAGCTGCACTGGTAGCAAAAGCCTCAAGCCTCTTTTTCCCCTTGCCCATCATTACTTGTCCCACCTCTTAAAATGCATATACAGTTATGGGTGAAATTCAGCCCGTCAACTGAATATGAAAAATAATCAAAGGACTTCAGCTTATTGATGCATGAATTGGTTTTCCAGTCTCTTTTTGTGTGTCATAAACAATATGAATTCAAGCTTGGTTTTACCCATTTTTTTTTTTAAGTATAGGGGGAATTTGAAGACACTTCTAAAGAAGTCATCAGCAGATATATGGGTGCAGCACAGCCCAAAAGTACTACCTTGACCCCTGAAGCCATGTAAGTGTGACACTGTGACCCAGGCAGACAGGCCGCAGCTGCGTTGCTCCAGACCACTGTTTTTTCCCACTGCCTTATGAAATATCCCTTATACAACAAACTAGATTTCTCTTTCCTGTCCCTGTATTGAGACCAGTAATTGTATTTAGACAGAGCAGATCACAGGAAGGCGTCTGGATGTGATCTGAAGATGGCAGGAGAAGGAGAACTGCCTGTTCCTTGGTTGTGGTTTCTAAATTCCAGCTCATTACTGAAAAGGGCAGTGCCTAAGATCTAGCTGGATTTGGGCTTAATTTCCAGACGTTATTCTTTGTTTTGGTAGAGTAACGAGCTCTTCAGTACCTCAGATTTTCTTCTCCCCCAAATGATCTTTGGTAATGTTTAAACTGTCTTGGCAAGTTTAATAAGCTTGACAGACTTCTATAGCATCTCCCAATACAACATCTTTTGCACCACTACCTTTTGATATTTAACATATAGATTTAATGATCATGGAACATAGAATCATAGAATCATTTAGGTTTGAAAAGACCTTTAAGATCATGGAGTCCAATCCTAAACAATAGATGAGAACATAAGATGAGATTTAAAGTACGGTGTAAAGTTTAAAGCATCTTTGGTTGCATTCAGTCTTAAAACCCTCAGGATTAGTGTGAATATTATCTTTCAAATACCTCTGTCCATAAAACGTGCACATCAGTGTAATGCTTGGGCTGACAAAGATCATGGGGCAGCATGCCTTTCAACTAAGCTCCCTGTTGAGCTTATGTCCCACACCAAGAACCACCATTGTGTTCTTCAGGTGGGGTTAGCTCCCACCACTCCCCTCTGGCAGGTGCCCATGCTATGTTGCAGGGCAGAGCAGCAAGTCCTGTGTTAGCAGAGACTGAGCAAACACCACAACTGTCTAGCACTGCCTCTGCATCTCAGAACACCATCTTCACTGGCAAAAATAGGCAGCTGGCACAGACACAACTTTCTGACCGAAATCCATCTGACTGTTCAGTGCCACGTGGATGTGGATATGTTGAGCTTGGCTGGGCTGTTTCTGAATAGATGCTCCCGGGTTTAGGAGATGGTCCTAGAAGGAGCAGCTGTGCTCAGTCAAGAGGTCAGTTTGGAGTGATCTTGACAAGTGAAAGTTGCTACGAGTAATTCATTATCATCCTTGACTTCTTTGGCTTCCTTCTGTATCTTGCTTGGGAGCACTGCAAAAGCCAAAGGTGTGTTTACATAGCTCTTTGCAACCTCCTTATCTTTTTGAAAACTGAGGCATGAAAACTGAATGCTGCAGGCACATTTCTAGTAACCCTAGCTTTGCTATCCATAAAACAAGAGGTATAACAAGCAGCCATTTTGCCTTAAGCCTCTTTTTTTGAAAATGGTACTGGAAAGGCTCACATATTCTGTATCAATTAAGCAACATACAGATGCCACAAACCAACCCATAAAAAGACAGCACTTTGCTGGAATCTGGGCTAGCATCAGAAAAACCTACAGCCTATTTCTAGTCAGGGTTTATTGTGCAGTGCCTGGAAAAGGATGGATGGGATGAACAGGGTTGGTAGGGAGCCTCATGAACCACAGAAAAGACCAAGAAGAGTTTTCCCTTCTCAATCCCTCTTCTTCATTCAAAGGTTTGTTTTCATCACCTTGAGCCTCTTTCAGACCCAGATGCCTATGACATTTTTCCCACAAGACATGCCAAAGGCAAACACAGAACCTTTTTATGGCTGGAACAGCTTAACAAGGAGTAGAGTTGTTCAAATCTTTCCTTTGGTTTAGGAGGCAGGGATTCAAAGTCATATCTCATACTTTCCAGGCTGATGTCCTAGTTGTTGTCTAACTGTTCTCTCCTAATTTCGTTTAATAAGCTTCAATTAGTCTGTTTGAAATGGGAAGCAGTTAACAAAGAGACTAGAAGCTTCTTTCTCTGCCCAGTTCACCAGGGTGGCTGATAGTTTAGAGATCAGGTGAGATATGGAGACTGAATTTCTTCAGAGTGAGTAGCCTAGAGATTCCATGTGCTGGATGACTCCTCTCATTATAGAGCTACTGAATAATAATAGTTATAATAATAATAAAAAAAGGATAAGGTGCATTTTTGCATAGTTCCCAACCTGGTTGGAGCATTTTTCCAGTCAGATGTTCCACTACACCCTGACCAGACATGAACACTGAATGTGTTTGCTGAAGTTTTCTTCACAAGAGCAAATTCGTCCCTGAGACATCTCCATATGGTTGGTGCTATAATATAGTAATGACCAAAAAAATCTCACTAAAGGAAAATAATTCATAAAAGTATTTTCAAGAAACAACCTGCTATCCTCATGCTACCCTCAATTATTTTAGGTCAGATGTTTGTGAGAAAGAGGGTTGAGGACCCTCTTCTTTCTGGCAAAACAGCTCTGCCTAACTAAAACAACACAATTTGGAACAACAGACACAGATCAAGCAATAAATGGTATAACATTAAATTGCATCACAAAACAAGAGAGCAGGCTTGTATTTGTCACCAAACCAGTTTCTTACCTCTTCCCCTTCACCAATCAGATGTAGTTTACCCATGTTAAGTGTTTTTGCATTGCTGTTATATGTGATATCTAGATCACTTCATGAGCAATTTTTACATTGCAGAGCAGAATAAACAGCTCTCAAAACATACCAGAGAGACACCTCCTCTGTATAATATTTTCATGGCAAAATTAACTCTTGCAAAAATAAATTGTGAAGGGAACCTTACAGAAATTATTCTGAAATAGTGTGCTGTGAAAACTGAAGTGTTGTTATATAAATCCTTACACTGTCTACAACGTTTTTTAAAAAACAGTATATTTTTAAAAAAACAGTATGGAGAATTTGCAACACTGGCCAAAAACACCTAAGCAATGCTATAGCCATTAATTCGACTTTGTAAAAGTTATTTTCATCCCTCTTACTGCAATTTCTTTAGCCTATTATTGAAGGAGTACATGTCGTTCCTGAGTTATTCCCTGCACCTCAGAATTTTCAGTAGTCTCAGAGGAACAGATTTGTTCTCAAATGATGTAATGAAAGTAATGAAGCCAGAAAACTTTATATGTCGTACCAAATTTCTTCCAGTTGGATCATCAGGCCTGTCAAACTACTAAACTCTTGTGAAGGAAGGCAGACAACATGTGATACCCTTGTGACTAGCAATAATGACAGCATGGAGAATTTAGTTCTAAAGGCCTTCAGAGAATGATAGGAGGCTTGAATCTGTCCAAAAGCTGTTAGGCTAAGTTGTCTTGCAGTGGAAGCATTTCATCGTGCACAAAGCAGCTCCTGAACCTCTTCAGTCTGTGGGATGGCGTGTTCATCCGCCCCAGAAGCAGCTTTGGTTTAGTTGTGTGGGCTGACAGTGAGGAGCTACACACGCTGTTCACTCATTGCCACAGAGAGGGCAGGATGACCGTGAGAGGGGGTGGTGGGTAAACAGGCACGGTGAGCAGGCATCTCATTTTAATCTGCTTCTTTGTGTGCAAGCCACCACCCACAGCCACATAGTGAAGGGGAAAAGAAGAAAAATTGCACTGTGCAAGACCTGATAACAGAGGAGGAGGAAGCCTTCTGGCACTCCCATGCGACTTGCTGGTCACTCTTACAGTGAGTTAAATCAGCATTCAGGCTGGATGGTATTCTGGTATGTCACGGCATAAATTCATCGAAAAAAGCAATCAAAAGCCATTATTTAATAGGGGGATTGATCTGTGGGAAGACATTTTGCCTAGAATTGTGGTTATTCGTTCTTGTATTCCCACTACGTGTGTCAGCTCTGCAAGATGCATCTTCTTTCAAAATCCCAACCCTGTCCAGCCAGAGATATGCTTATCTCTTCTGGTGTCATTTATTTTTACTGCTTTGTGTCAATATTAAAAAAGCTTCTTAATACTTTTGGAGCAAGTAAGGATGTGATAAAGAGAATTGCAGTTTTTCCCTAATAAGCTGCCATTACCTAAATAACTGTAAATGTTGTGCTATTGCTTTCATAAAATTTAAGAGACTGCAATATAGACAATATTTCACTATATTATCTTTAAATCTTCCTTCAGCTTTTATAAAGTCATCTGTCACATTACAATTTACAAACTCTGTTTACTGTGAAGGAAACCAGTTCATTACACTTCACTGAAATGTTTAAATTAATGCAGTCACTTTCGTGAAACTTTGTTGATTTACAAGTTATTTGTCTTTATTCATTAAACATGTGGATATGCAGGTAATTTTATTTTTTAAACCTTCAGACTGTGAAAATGAGTCATTTCATACACCCTTTTCTATCTCCTGTAACATCTATTAGCTTCTTAAGAGAATCAACCTGATAAGAATATCTCATTATAACACCCAGAATACATGTCCTACATTTGTTTATGTGAATGTTGGGGAAATTAAAATTTTAATGTATGAATACATGTCTAGCTTAAACATGACTAAGAAATGGCACACATTTACATAGACAAAAGATACATAAGGCGTTTCTTTGACATAAGAATTCTGCCTGAGAAAAGAATACCATGAAATACTAAATACAAACTTGTGGACTCTGTAATTAGATGGCTACATTACTGCTTTGAAAGAGTAAGTTAAGTTAGCCAGCAATGAAAAATTACCCTTGTGCTGACAGCTGCAAGAGCAAATACAAAACTAACTGTTTCCCTTCACTTTTTTTTTTTTCTTAAGAGACAAGGTAAAGATCTCTCTTTTGCTCTCTGGACCCTTAGAAATAGTAGCTGTAATATGAGCTGGTTTCATGATAATACTTCTGGTATTAGAGCTTCCACTAGGGACTTCTAGCACTCAAAAGGAAAGCAGCCTACCTTCCATCTGCCTTCCTGCATGTCCAGGGAGGGAAATTGTACATTTCCAAAGCTCCACTTGGCTGTGCCTGAGTAGTTGGGAAGTATAGGAGCGGTCTGTTTATGTTGAGTAGGATTCAGAAGCCTGAATGGGAGCTGGGCAGAACCTGTCAGTTTAAAACTCCAGGCACGTGCCAGAGGTGAAAGTTCCAGCTGTGTTACTAAATAGTATAGTCTGGAGACTGTTCTTTGCAGTGCAACCACATGATACTGCAACTTGCCAGCTAAATTCCCTTCGTCTCCCCAGTAGCCTGGCTACACACAGGCTGTCATTGTCAGCTCTATTCAGTGCTGTCTTGGGACGATGTAAGTTGCTATGTCTGCACCAAAACCACGCCAGGAGCAATGTGTGCTGCCTAACAGTGTCTATTCCTTGCTGCTTTTATACTAAAGCACATTTATAGATGTAGTCCTATGGATCCAAGCTATGGGACAAGCCTTAAGCTCTTCTTGTGGTAATGAACATCACATCTTATTGGAAATTTTAGTAGGTGATAGGATGGGTAAATGCCAGGTAACCAGAGTGGTTGTTACATTGTTAGAACTCTTTTTTCCTCCCTTTTAATTTATCTTTCAACTAAAATTCCTATCTCTTGAAAGAAAAATCGCCTATTCTGCCTAATATGCATAAGAATCCCTCAGCAAAAGAAGGATGGGGTATATTGGAAAACTTATTTCTGCCTTTGAACCATTAGGATTTGGAAAGGGCTGGTTTATTCAGAGACTTAGGTTTTCTCCTCTTTTTTTTTTTTTTTTTTAAATTTCCTATCTCAGTCCATAATTTCAGTTGCTAGCAAAAGCTGCATCGATGTTATTGCACCAAAAAAAAAAAGAAGATTGACTATTTCTATTTCTTTTGTTGCCTACAAACAATGTGTTTCTTTTAAAGGAAGCTTATTTTCACTGGAGTTTCTTAAATTACATAAATTGCTTTTTATAAAGGAAACCACAGCACTATAGATCATGAAAAGTGGTTATTTGTACGAAGATCTATATGAACTCAAAGGGTCACATTTTGAGATGTCCAGGTTAAGACCGTTGTTGAGAGTCTGTTCTAAGCGATTAAGATAAGTGCAGAAAATGCTTCTACATCTTACTGGAGAGGTGATGCTGTGTGGTGTTCTGAAAGGGTGCTGCTAGGAGAATATCAGACGTGAGAATTAGGTATTCTGAAAAGTGTTTGCAGATTACGAACTGGCAATGTGCACCAGACAAACACCTTGCTTGGCACAATACAGTCGATTTCAAAATTTCATAAAATTGAGTTTGATTAATGAGTAGGAAAAAACGTGTGCTTTTGGGTTTGTATTTTGGGGGGGTGGGGAGGGGTGTGTGTGCTTTTTTTTTTACATAAAAACATTTTATTCAATATTTTTGATGCCGTATTTTAAACACGTATTTAATTGAATCTAATTAAATGCAGCTATGAAAAATTCAAAAGATATTTCAAATATTCCACCATGGGCAGTTTGTTTTCAACCTGATCATTATTTTCCAAAGTTTAGAGAGAAGAGAGGAGTTGTTTTATGAGAAAAACTGAAGAAATCTTTTTATGTCAAAGGATTTTCCTTTTTTCTGTTTTGCCATGGATTAAAATAAAATGTACATATTTTCACAATACTAGCACTGATAATGAACCCAAGTCTGTCACCCATAGTCATGCTATTTTTCAGATTAATGAAGGAGAGCAACATCTGGTCCTTAATGAAGACATACCTCGTTTTGTTCCTGCAGATCTATATTGAGTTTTGCTCTTATCTGTGACAAAAATAATTTAAAACCACATCTTGGGATGTATTCTTCATATCACTTATTTTAAAGTGAGTTTAATCAACTTTTGATTTTTATTTATGCATTTCATTTATCCATGTACTTATTTGGATTGTACAGTCATTATTAGAGTCTCTTAAAAAGGAAAGAAATAAGATCTTCTGATCATGAGTAGAAGTTGCAAAATAGACCAAGAGGGCATTAGTAAATAAATTAGTATCTGTATAAACTTAATTAAACAAATCTTGCTAAAAGCACCAGATGCAAAAGAGACAAAAGACTAATTGTCAGCATCCATGATGCTAAGTAAATGTTTGACTTACTGATTATAATGAACCACTGCTGTTAGTGGGAGTTTTGTGAGAATTGTTTGTTCTTGAATTATTCTTCCATAATGAAAATGCTGCTTCAGTGAAATATTTCATATGCATTTGTTTTTTCTATTGATATACAGCTCATTTGCTCCAGGAAAATGTCTCTTATTGTAAATTGGGTTTTTTGTAATGTGCAAGTAATTTTTCTATAAACAATATTGATTAGAATAATATTGATGTGTTTTCATTTTAAAGCTCTACACAATGTCTAATTTGTCTCAGTCACAATTTTTGATACTTGAACTTTCTTCTAATTTCCACTGAATGTCATTTGCAACCTCATAGTGCTTTATAAATAATGAGTCTGAAAATAAGAAACTCTTCAACTACTTCAAAAGACCTGCCTAATATATAACTTTGGCATTTCATGCATTTTAATTCATGTAATTGGAACAGAAAAGAAAATATAAATAAATATCAAACTATCAAGATACTTACTGGACATGGCTGTTGTTTTCTTAATGGCACTAAAAAAAAATAAATAAAAGTCATCAATATTTGGAATATTTAGAAAACAGCATGACTTCGGTTGCAGATTTTGGCTTGTCGTCTGTGTTAGTGCTATGCATATACCTAGGAGTACTCCTGAAGAGAAAGAGGGGGAAAGATTGGTCTTTTAGTGGCTCTGTTCTTATATCTATTTTGTCACGTCTTAGTATATAAGGATTTTTGTTCGCCGTCAAGCTCATACTGACAGGTGCCTCCTGGGCACTAACTGCACGATCAGCAGGAGACTAAACTCTCTACAGATGCAGTCAAAGAGGTTGCAGACCCATACCTGACACTTTGGCCTGGAATGTTTTTACACCTGAGCCACAGTAACAAGAAGTTCTAGTTCTCCAATCTAAATTACCCCATTACTGACTGCTACAGCTTAAATCCTCCTTATGGACCTCTAGGGTGAAAAAAAGGTTTGACCCAAGCATTCGTGAGGGGCAGTCAATGAAAACGAATGAATCATGATACAGAAGAGGCAAGTATTAATGGCAAAAAACTGAAGCAACGTATTATTCCTCTTCCTATCTGTCCTTCCTAGTGATGAGCTAGCTTTGATGGACTTATCTCAAAATTTCACTTTGCACCTCTGCAACCCTCTCATGGGTCACTTTTTTCAGGTTTAAAGGAACCTGAAGGAGACAGCTAAAAAGCTGTGTGCAAAGAGGCTCTGCAAGCAAGATTTGCACAAATTTATAGAGGAAAGCAATTGTTGGCTGTCACTCCCAAATGCTGTAAGTCTAAGCTTTAGTGTGCTCACCACTCTGAAGAGACACCTGAGGAGGCTTTGCTGGTCACAAGGTGCCAGTCAGGAAGGAAAGAGCTGGCTTCTGTCCCTGGATTGGATCCCTCATGCTGATGAGTTGTCATCTACTGGCTCCACCTTTCTCCCTTTAGAGTTTTATTCCTTCCTATGTTAGTATTTTTCCTTTTGAATCTGTCGGCTGCCAACTAAGGCTGTGTCCCGTATTTCTATTCACAATTTTACCCTTCTTATTTTGCATGGGTCTCTCTAAAGGATTTCCTATAGCCTTTTTCAAAGCTTAGTTACTTGCTTAGAAGTCTGGGACATGTTTATACAATGGGGACATGTCAGAAATAGGCATGAGCCACGGAAAGACAGAGAGCTGAACTCATGGTGAGGTGGTCAGAGAGTGAGGGGATCATGTTTCTTTTTCAGTGTGTCAAGCTCATAGAAGATTCAGAAGCTCTTACTCTGCTGAACAAGATATCGTTCTTTATTAGCAAGTGTCTTGCAGGAAGATTACATCTGTGCTCTGTTTTGGTTCTGAGTGTAACAGAGAATAAGTATTTACCTATAAAATTAATGGTGCAGTTTGGCCCTAACTGTACAGCAGATACCTAGATAGATGCTCTTCTACTATCACCCTGACCCTAGAATTATGGAAAACATCTCACAGTTGTACTGCTTTCTTGACTGGATCCCCATTTTCCAGTTTCTGATATATTTCAAGACAGTGCCCCAATCTTTTTGTTCCGAACTGACACCATGACCTTCTCATGTGACAGCTTTTGCAGAGGCTTCCCTGCAAATACTTTAAAACACAGGTTGTGGAACTCTCTAGGGGGAAAAAAAACGATCCTGGAGAAACAGTGGCTGCTTGTTTTATAACCATGCAGGTGCTTGGGGTCACGTACGTGCTTTCTCATTCAGAGTCTAATCACAGCACTTTTTGTCTGTCACAGAAGGCTGCTGGGGGTAGATTTAAAATGCCACCTACCCACCTACTCAGCGCATAAGTTTTCTGTGTGCTGTGCAAGGGAGAACAAAATAAATGGGCACTAAGTTAGCATTTTGTTGACTCTGAGATCTCTAACGTGCACAGAAAGCAAAGGAATGCCTTGCTGCATTTGCATGTCATGTCACGTATATGTTAAAGAGAAACATTCTGGCAGATGTCTGATGGTGGTCACCAAAATGTTCTTTACCTTTTGCACAACTGAATTTCCTCAAAAGTATGTTTTAGGAGAACGTGTTAATTGTTATGTGGAAATGTAAACCTGTAACTTTCTGCAAAAATGTTGATTTAATATCCATGGTATTCATCACTAACAAAGGGGTCTGATGAGGAGTTTCCTGACATGAATAGAAAGATTCCCATTGTCTTCAAGCACTAAGTATCAACATTACTAAGCTAATGACTACTTTGAGGCAATGTCTGACAATGACAACTGGAGGATTTCTGAAGCTGACATCTGTTCCTGGCAGAAATCAATTACTTGTATATAAATGATGGTAAATAAAAAAAATACTGCATTCAGAAAATTGAGGTATTGTTAGCCTGACATGGCCCACACAACTGGAACATTTGATTGATTGATTACCCAGAGAGCTGCTGGGTAAGCTCAAGTGGAAGAGGAGCATTTACAGATCATGGAAGGAGGGCCTGACCACTTGGGAAGAGTACAAGGCCGTTGTCAGAGCATGTAGGGAGGCAACGAGGAAAGCTAAGGCCTCCTTAGAGTTAAGCCTGGCAAGAGGGGTCAAGGACAACAGGAAG
>VWYH01004365.1:24162-146300 GCA_013399365.1 Pampusana beccarii | reverse complement strand
GGAACACTGGAACAGGCTGCCCAGAGAGGTCGTGGAGTCTCCTTCTCTGGAGACATTCAAAACCCGCCTGGACGCCTTCCTGTGTAACCTCACCTAGGTGTCCTGCTTCGGCAGGGGGATTGGACTAGATGATCTTTTGAGGTCCCTTCCAATCCCTAACATTCTGTGATTCTGTGATTCTGTGATTGGAGGAAGTAATACACAACAAAAGAAATTACTCTTCTGTGAATCAATTGTTATTATGTGTACAGTTTCTATAGTGCTAATCAATTGTTAAGAAATGAAATGGAAAACATTACACTTTTAACAAAGTGTCACCTTCATCAGTATTCAAGCAGAGACTTTCTGGAAATAATTAGTTTTTTCTAGGTGGGTTTGAATCAAAACCTAACTCTGAATATAACCAAAGTTCTTTTTCTGAAGCTATTGTGAATATTATCTCTTCTCCTCTGGGAACAATCATGTCTGTCTTTGCATTTTGGAACTGTCTTCTCTGTCTTCAAATTAGTTTAATTAGTTCCTGCAAACTGAAGATAAAATGGGTTGCTGAGCTGTCTCAGGAAGAAGCAACTTTTGTCAATTTAGGTCATTAAAACCCTATCAAACTCTCCTATTACTGCTCTTCTCAGAGGAAAGGATTTTTCTGTTGCACAGCAAAACCTTACAGAGAATAAAGAGTTTGGATTTTAAGGGAGCAGGATGAATTGTTTCGACTTCAACTTAGAGATAAAAAGATAAGGCTGTAGATCAAATAAATGAGTCCATATGAACTAGAATATAACAACATCATAATGTCGCTCATTGTGATATCACTAGTTTACTAAAAGTGTATATGCTCAAACCAAACAATATTAAATTAATTCCAGAAAAGCTTTGGATACAACTGCTTGTCTTTCATCTCCTGGAGCCTTAAAGTGAGGTTCTGTGGCTCCCTAAGCTATCACACAGAGAAAACCAGGGGCCTAAGAAGGTATATCAACATATTTTTTACAGAGCGTTAGAACAGCCCTATTTATTTTGTATGTGAGGCTCTTCAGGGTATTTTTTGATGCTACCTCAATCCTTCTCTGCAGAGCATTTTTATTCTAGATTGTGCAGGACTTGGAATATATGTTTTTAGACAGATCTTTAGTTAGATTGTTATTTCACAGGATGTAGACATATAGAAATAACATCTAGACAAATGTAGAGTAATTTAGATCTAAAAGTAGCAGAGCTGCCATGGTAGGGTGCTGTAGCTAAGCAGTTAAACTTCCTTGCATAGTATGGGCCATGCACGAAGAGCCGGGACTAGTAAAAGTGAGTTTTAAGAAATATTGGACTAGACAGCCAACTTTTAGATGGCTAAAGTTCGGGTAGAATTAATCCCACCTTGGCTCTCAACTCCAAAATTACAATCTTAACTCAGATGCTAGATGCAGAATTACAGCCCTCAGTGTCAGCATGTACCCGAAGGTACTGGGAACCTCCCCTTCCACTCAAAAGTTCCCTCAGCATATTGGGGCTATGACTGCTCTCACTCAGCCATCCAGCTTTACATAACACATAAAACTGATCCACATGAAAGGTCCAAGGCAGTGCAGAAGAATAAGTGCCACACTATAACTCACGTTACAGGGTGTCTGTTTTAGAAATGCTGCAGTTCCACCAATAATCACAACAAAAAATGTGACACTTTGAAAGAAAAATAGTTAATAATGGAAAACACGCAATGGTTTCCCAGTCTGCTTACAGTTGTGCAAAAGTGTCTTTGTTTTTTGTTTTTTGGTGTTTTTTTAAATGGGAAATCTATGTCAGGTTTGCCTTTGTCATCTGAAGGCTGAAAAGCACTTGTCAGTGACAGGATATGCTCTGCATTATTTTATGTTCTCAGTATAATAAAAAAGTAGAAAGGGAAAGTTAACGCAGGAAGTGTGCTGGCAGCTAGACGTGTTCGTGGGAGAGAGGAAAGATGTAGATGCAGCCTCTTTCTAGAAGTTGTCTATCTGTCAGTACTACATCAGTGAAGCATGATGAGGTTTAAAAATTTGAAACCCTATAGTGGACTTTGCTGCAGTGTTTCTGAACATGGCCTACATTTTGTTTCACAAGCTAATATAACTGCTTTTTCACTGCAGTTTCCCTTCCCCTGTCCACAGCGCAGCTGCAGCCAAGTCCTGCTTAAAGGGATTTAGCGATCAGCCAATTCATCTGATCCTTGGAAGGGATGAAGAAATGATCTTTGTTCTGTTTGGGTTTAATTTTAGAGCAAAGGGGATCCTGTTGAACATGTCAAGTCACTAAGTCAGTGAGGCAACACTTGTGAATCATCTGGGGGGATTTGCTCTGAGTGTTGTCAAAGCGTGGGATTAGACTTGCAGGCTTGTGGGACTCTACCTACTTTTAATTTTGGTTATGTTTCATGTTTAGATGAAACAGTGGAACAAAGGCAACTCATCTGAAAGAGCTGAAGGCTTATCTGCCTATTTTGATCTCAGATTACACCACTGAGATCACTTGGTTTTCCCTCACAACAAAGACCAGCCAAGTGCCACTCAGTTGCAACCGTTGGTCAGGATGAGAGTTACAGGCTTTGATAGATATTCACTAGATTTGTCCTGAATTTCTTTTTATCCTAGGTATTTTGATATCTTGGGCAGCCTTGTCTTCTTAATTCCCTCATCTCTTCTTTCATCTTGGTAAAGGTCCTCTCCCTCCAACCAGTGTATGGACAGAGGGCAGCCTCCACCCACCCAGCCCTAGCTCTCCAGACTTTCTCCTCAGCTCACTGACTTTGCACTGACTCTGCCTATCTGCACATGCACGCCCTCCAAACTGTCACTGCCATTTAACCACCATCCACCTCAAGACTGGTCTCCACAATCACCTCTACATGTCTGTCCTCCAGTCACTCCATTTTCTCACCCTCACCTCCTGCCAGACACCAAGAGATGGGAACTTGTCCTTTGGGGAGGAAGGGAGAGTGGTGGTGTGTGTGAAGAACCCCTGAGAGCCAGCCTTCACTTGCACCTGAGGCCATGGGTGGCACATGCAGGAATTTCCTCCAGAGGTTGTTGAGCATGGGTACATCCCCTTGACTATGGGTACCCTGGCTCATGACCTTTCTGTGGCAAAAGGTAGATGCTGGCACACACGTACATCAGGTGCTTCTGGGTCATTGTAACACTGCCAGCTCCTCCAGAACCTCTTGCTGAAGCTTTGGCTGCACATCTCCTCATCTCTTCCTCTGAGGCCCAACAAACTCATGCCATGTTCTCATCCTGGTCCTGTCCATTCTGTCCATTCCCATCACCTGGAGGAGGAAACTCAATGGGGAAGAGAGTTTTCTAATGACTTCTGCTCCCTCATTAGTCATGCCTCCAAGCACTACTATATCTCAGCCCTATGGATGCTCCCTAGGACAAGTGGATGCTCTCAAAAGTGTTCTGCTGAGTGTCACTTGCCATCTCCTCTGCCACCCATGTCTGAGCTCCAAACCCTCACACTCCTCCTTTTTTCATTCGTTGTCCCCATCACCAACTATCTATCCTCCTTGTGTTTCATCTTTCGTTGTTCTCTCCCTCTCATGCACAAGGCACAACATCACCTACATGACTTACGCAGTTCTTTGTCCACTAGTGTTCACCACGCTCCAAACATCCCTTTAGTTTCCCTGCTATTACAATCACCCTTTTGTTTGCATTTCTGCTTGTCTTCCACAGAAAAAGCTACGACAGTGCATTCAGGAAAAATATAAGAAATAATTTCATCCCAGAGTGAAATTCTGCAACTGCAATAATAGATACTTTCTCCCAAAACAAGGCAAAACCCTCCACAAAGAAAAATGCAAGAAAGTCCTTTGTGCACAGCTTTGGTTTGAACAACAACATACACCTCTGTGTTTTAGATGAAAGTTTCTTTTAATTTAGTTTCATAAAGAACTATAACCATTTTTAATGTAACACAAAGGGGCTACAAAGATTAAGGGTCTGGAGCATCTTTCTTATGAGGAAAGACTGAGAGAGCTCGGTCTGTTCCACCTAGAGAAGGCTGAGATGGGACCTTATTTATGGTCTGGATGTTAAGAGGATGGAACCAGTCTCCTTTCAGTGCTACCCAACAATAGGATGAGGGACAATGGGCACAGGCTGAAGCACAGGAGGTTCCATCTAAACATGAGGGGAAACTTCTTTACTTTGAGGTGCCAGAGCCCTGGAACAGGCTGCCTGAGAGAGGTTGTGGAGGCTCCTTCTCTAGAGACATTCAAAGCCTGCCTGGACACCTTCCTGTGTAACCCTTCCAGGTGAACCTGGAAGGTTCACCTAGTAGATGGGTTGGACTAGACGATCTCCAGAGGTCCCTTCCAACCCCAACCATTCTGTGATTCTGTGTGACACAACGTTGCATAAATATTGTTAAACATAGTGACTTTACTGAGGTTACTTTAATACGTAGTTTCTTTATAAGTACAAAAAAACCCTAAAGTCATGTTATTATTTTAACATGGAGGCTTCATACAGTTCAGATTAAAATTATCATTCCCATGTCTCATTTTTTTTCTTCTTCCTTTTTTTTTTTTTTTTTTTTTTTTTTTTTCAGTTTGATAGCCAAATATTTGAATTACTCACAAGGCAGAATACATAAAATTCATAACGTAATTTAGGAATCTATTACGAAATAGAAGAATTACATCTATTATTACTTTGCCTTTTAAAAATATTATCCCATATTTCGTATCTATCATGTTCTTAAGTCTACAGTACTCTATGAGGACTTCAAAGTTAAGATTAAGCTCTTGCTTTGTGCTTTAATAGTGCTTGGTGTCTGATAGCACTAAAACTTTCTAAAGTGCTACACTTAAACAGCTAGGAAAGTAAGAAAGTAAAACCCAAGAATTTCTGATCTTTTGGCCTCTTCACTTTGTGTTACAATTTTCGTGTTGGTGCACTAGAATTACATTTGAATTGTGTCTTGTTCTTAATGAAAATCTCGTATATTCTGAGTTCCTGGATTCATGCGCATCTGCTATCTCCCATTATTGAACTTCCCATAATGATATTTTACACATATAGGAGCTACAAAAATTTGATACAAAACTTTAGTCTGGAGGTTGCTTTTAATGAATTCTGAAAGCAAAGTTGCAAAAACATGAGTGCAGCTTGAATCCTAACACAGCTTCATTTTAACTTTTAAATTTTGTTTTGCATGAATTAAATGCAATATGATTATTTGACAGAGACATAGAGACCATCTTAGCACAAATTTAGAAAACTATAGTTCTGCAGATGGTCCTGTCACACATGTAAGCGCTTCTGTATTCCTGAAAGATGCTCCGTTAAAAATGACAGTCCATCCAGACGGCAAGTAGATGCCAAGGCCAGACAGGAGATCACTGGACTGAAACAATATGAACTGAAGTATGAAAACAGGAAATAATTGTCCATGTGAGAGGGTACCTGGATTTGTGAGTCTGAGAAGAGGAAAACTTGGAGAAAGCAGGGAAGAAAGGGAAGTGTCTTAATGAGGCAAGGCCATCCACAAAGCAGACCAGGCAGGTCTCTGGTAATGAGGACCACAGGCAAAGCCACCACGGGAAGGATGACGGTGTTTGTCAGGATGAAGTGAGGGCCAATCACAGGTCCAATTTACATAGCAGCAGCAATGAACATAGGTGCACCATGTAGATTTTCCCAAAGCCAGAGGATAATGCCCACAATCCCTAAACTGATGACCCAGACACTCTGTAGGGAGAGAAAGGCAGACCTCAGGCATGACAACTGTTATTCTTTCTATTGTTTTATTACAAAAGGGAGTTCATGTGATTAAATTATATAGACAAGAACAGTTTAACTAAGGTTAAATTACATTTCTAATCTTACCTTTCTTCATTTCTAATCTTACCTTTCTTCTCTTTTTCCAGCAACCTTTCATTAAAATCAAATACTGAGAAGCTAATTCATATATGATTCATGCAGATCCTTTCTTGTTTGCCTCTGATTTTTAGTCCCACACAGACAGACAGAATACTGCTCATATAGATATAATTGGAAACATTGCCATTGATTTCAGTAGGAGCAGCATCCAGCACAGCATAGGTGGATTACTGAGTTTCCATGGGATATCCATTGTCACCATTCACTTCCAGTATCATGCAGGCCTATTACAGGAGCACAAAGTACCATATGACAATTACAGCATTAAAGATCAGTACATTGCAATCACATCCAAATTGTCAGCCTTAGTGTAGAGCAGTGCTTAAAGGGAAAACTGCTCTGCTGCTGACAAATGCTTAAAGAATAGTAATAGCTGGATGATTTTTTTGTACAAAAATATATACAATGTCTGATTTTCTATAGGAGACCATCAGGAATTATCTAAATTATCGTGTTCTCTCTAGTTAGGGCTTCATGTAGTTCAAATTCATGTAATCCTTCTTTGAATCTACTATGTGAATTCCATAAACCCACATGGCAACAATGCTTGGCTTTCAAAGCACTTTTGTAAAACAGCTGTACAGAGTCCGTTTCAAGTCATCAAAATGAATAGTTATTTTGACAGCCAAGGCAGTGATGCTGAGATGCTAAGAACTACTTTCCACATCACTAACCACAGCCTTTCCCCCTTGCTAAAGTAGCTGGTAAAAAAGGCAGGCTACTTTTTGTCATGACAGCTTCTCAACAGCTCGTTTTGTAGCATATTAATCATGAATATATTTTCACCTTTCAAAAAAATTATTTTTTTAAAGTATAATAGGCCAGGTATAATGTTCACCAAATTGGCATACTATGATAGACAACTGGATTACTGAAGTTTATTGAATTTGAGATTAGGTATTCTAACCTTCTAAAAACTTCAGCCAGTGCAAGATGCAACCACCTTCTCAAACAAAGCCTCAGCGTAACACTACCCAGCATTTAGTGTGGACTCCTCAACATACATTTTCTTAATAGGAAAGGCCAGTGGACTATTTACCTTCAGTGAGATCGCTGAAATTAACCATGAGAGCTCATGAGAGCTTTCAAAGCATCTGAATCATACCTGGAGTGCTTTATGAAGAATGACAATCAATCTCTGAATCCAAGGACTGAAGAACAAAATTCCCTGCTTTGGCCCTGTAACAATAGGGTGAGGAATGTTGAATGTAGAAGAGCCTTGTATTCAGACATGGTTTGAGGCACTGACTGGACTAAAAAGTTGGCCTTGTGTGCACAAAATTAAAAGCAGAGGCTGGACCACTATCTTCCAGTCATTTTCTGTATTATTACCTGTTTACTTGATTTTGTTTTCATCTCAAAAGATGTATATTGGGCTTAGGAAAACCCCAGTTCAGGATAGGAGCTCCAGGGTAAACTGTGAATGCTTTGCCCCATTTGTACATGACTTGATCAGAATAACCTGTTCCATGAACAGGCAATTGATCCTACACTGAGGTTCCAGGGACAATCCAGAGCTAAGATTGAACCTGCACCTTGGATATCTATAATAAGGATGGAGCATGAGGAAAAATATTTTGACAGTCGGGTTTGGCTTGCCATTCAAGTCCTTAGGGATCTGTTTCATTGGAGGAAGGGGCATACTTGTCTATGGAGCTCAGCGCTAGATAACAATAAAGACAGACAAGGAATGCAATAGGGACCAAAGGTCTGGCATGCAAGCTGCACAATGTGCTCAGCAAAACAATAGTATTACGAAAGTACTGACATGAAACAAATGTATTTTTCTGTATTTATTAATATAATAACTTGGTTGCCAGAAAGAGATCTCAGGGGGTGATAAATAAGTTTGGTTTTGCTTTTTTTTATTGAGTATGGTAAAGTTAGTATTGTGGGCTTAGAAGATGAACATAGGAGATCTGGATTCCATTAATTTCCTGGCTATTGTAATGATACAAATAAAAAGAATTTTCTACAGCAGGGAACTGACTTTAGACAAGGGTTGAATCCACTGGGGTATGAGTGTACTGATTAAGAAGATATTGCAAACACTGTTTATCTACACCCTGGCTGAAAAAGAAATGGATAGAAAAGAACATTTGGTACCATTTGAAACATTAACTTTTAAAGGTCCCACAAAGTGCTGCTCTTCTTCAGGAGTATGAAACAAAGGCTTGCTCTTATAAGCAGTTTGGGATTTATTTCCATGAAACATTTGCCATCTGAAGTAATTCATGATTTTCTCATGGGGAAGATTTTTCTTTCTTTTTAATAAAGACTTGGAAATGGGCGAAATTTAAACTGCCAATCTTGCAGTTCAGAATTTTCATTAAGGGTTTTTCTATTTAGAATTACATGACATAAGACTGTAGGATCATAACTGTAAGTTAATTATAATAACATATTTTTTAAATATAGAAAAAAAGAGTTCTCAAAGTGTTTAAAACAAAATATCTAACTTAAATTCTATTTCCCTAGATTTTGAGTTATAAAAAATGTCAAAATTAATTTGCATAGTTTTTGAAGAGGTCAAATAAACACAAATTATCAACAACATACAGAATAGAAAAACATTTTCCACCCAGCTAGACTCCTAGCACAGTTTCCCAGGGCTCCTAAATGTCATATATCAACTCCAAATTTTATTTCTATATAAAGACAAATCACTTATTTATAGTATTTTTAATGATTATGCACTAAGTGGAAATAAAACAAAAATACTGAAATTATTTCTTACAGCATCGGTATTTGTATTTCCAGGACAGAAACCTCATCCAGCAATGTGTTGATCCTCTGAATTCTGAAGCACAAACTGCTATTGTCTTCTGGTAAAACCACTATGGCAAAATCTGACTAAGCAACACTCACTGCCAAGGTTATCATTTGAGACAATGCCCCAATGGTGTGCCTTACCCATGTGCACTCGTGGCTTGCTGGTATAAAACAGTGGCTTGTGATCTTTGCATGGACAACTGACTGCAGGAGTGCCAGGGCTGGTGACTTCGCCTTGGAGTGGCCGCACCAAATTCAAGTTGGCAGAATGCAGCTGGATATACTTGAAAACAATTTATTTACATTGTTCTTCAGAATTTTTGTGCATGTGAAAACCCATCAGGATTTAAGGAATCATCTAAATGTAAAAAAATAACTAATGTTTTTAATCTGGAGTTGCAAGCCTCAACATGTGAATAGTTTTGGGAGCTGTGAACAGTCACTCTGTCAAAAAAAAGATGAATGGTGGAAATGCAAACATTTTCCTGTTCTCTGCCACTGTAATCTATTCATGAGCACAATGCTAGCAAGGTCATACCTTCCTCAGCTCAGTCACAAATCTGTCCTGCGTTATTACGTGATATAACTAGACAAAGAATGGTCCTATTCTATCTCTCTACTGCAAAGTGGGGCAAGAAGGCTGAAGCAGTTGAGACACAGGGAGAGGCACAAAATATTCCTTTCCTTCTGTTTTCTGACTACATGGATAGGTAAAATATTTGAGGCAGTTGGGGACCATCCTCACTGAGAACTCATATGAACAGCAGGATAAACAGTTGCCTCATTATGCACAGTACACATTGCAAGGTTTCTTATTCAAAGGAAGTAGATTAATATCATGAAACATTTACTACTCAAATGCACATTATAATGCAAGCTGTATATGCATTGTGCATATCCGCAGTAGGGTGGTGAAATACAGAAATCTGAACAAAATGTTTATTCATTCAACTCCAAGAAAAAATGAACAACACTTGATTAGTAGTTACAAAGAGACTACAGCAAAACAAATTTGCATGCATCTTTTGCACTTATGTTTTAAGTGACAGAGGAGCACGGTCTCAGTCTGTAATGGGTATCTTTGAATGGCTTAGCCAGACAAGCAATAGTAAAGGATAATATGCTGTGATTTTTACACAGTATCATGCCTTGTTCAACCTGGAATATGCATTTCTTTTGTCACTGAACATCATGAAAATATCCTATACAGCTTTACATCAGAAAATAGATGAAAAATAGAGTTTTTGAGCTATACCTTTGAATTCAACAAAAACTGTGTTTTTCTGATGGAATCCCATAAGGATGCAAAATATCCCATAACAGTCTTGGTTTAATTTGATAAATTTTAAAGCAGTTTTAGTGGATGCCAACTGTAGTTTCGCAAGTGCAAATCAGTTTGTCTACCTACTTCTACCGCCTTCTCTCACACCACTACAAATGACTAAATTCTGATTACCTTCAGACACAGAAAGCAGCTGTGGTGTAGAAAATGTTTGGTTATAAAGAACCAGAGAACCTTCTGAAAGGTTCTTCAGAGTTTCCTCCTATATCAAGAGAGAAGTTTCCTACCTTTCAGGATATGAGGGATAGTAGGATTGCCTCAACACAGTTGATGTGGGACAAATCTTCCGTAAAAACATCAAATATAGGAACAAAGCTTCATCTCTCCACAAAAAAAAAGTTTAATAAGGAACCAAAATTTCATGTCAGTGCAGCTGAAATATTAGCAGTTCAATTCCAACAGAAAACTTTCTACATTCTGAAGAACATAAAAATAGATGCTTTGCAGGGTTGATAGGGTAACAGTGTACCTCCTGAATTTTACCAGGACAAACCTATCAAAGTTAGGTGCAGCTGGAGCCTGTTAGCCCTACAGGTCACACAGTGTGAGAGAACGATCCTCATAGTTTTATGACACTTTTTACTCTGGCCCCATTTCCTGATGTCTTGACATGCTGACTGGATTTCCTAGATGGACCTGGACCTGATTTGTTACCTCATCTTGTCTGATGATCACTGAATTGTCACTGGACTCTGTTCCTACCATCACCATGGTCCTGCCTGGGTGCTGTGGATCTGCCCTCTGAAGGTGTCTCTGCTTGCCTGTGCTAGGATCAGCCTCTCCTCCTGCCTCATCCTCCTTCCTGGAGAATCCTTGCTTTTGCTGCTCCCTGACATATGCAACTACTGTAAGCACCTGCCCCAAAAGTACCTATATCTTTCCACTGACTATTAATGGATTATGAGATGCATAATTTGAAAGTAGATAGTCCATGATATACATGGAAAGGAATCCCACCTAAGGTAATAATTTAGTACCCAATACCTCCTAGAAAGTACTGTTAGTGTTGTAATTAATACTAACACTCTGGAAATCTTTTCTATTTTTCAGTAATTTTCTGAAAATGCAGTTGTATATCGTTTTATTCTCATCCGGAGAATGATGAGATTCCTAAGGTAAATCAGTTGTTTTTAAATTGATGTTCTTTGATATGATACCTTGATTAGCTCCTCTATATTTTTGTATCATTCTTCAGCTGTATCCATGGCTCTACTCAAAGGACTTTGAGCGATATCGTAAGACACCTGCTTGTGTTTTCCATAAAATGACTCCTCAGTGATCTTCCCATCCTATCCCAGGATTTGTTAGTGCTACAACAGAAAATTTGACCTTTCCTGGTGTTCCTTTAAATGCAGATTTAACTTTTCTATACCCCATTTTGTAGGAATAAACCTGTAAGTATTTTGGGATTATTTTTGCCTCTTCTCTGTCTTCTGATGATATCTCTAAACTTCTAATGCAGCTTTTGACCTAGAATACGGTTGACTATGAATGAGGTGGGCATAAAATTTGCTTCCTGCTGGAATTCTACAGGAGGAATTAATAGGGATTCTTCCAAGGTTTTCAATATAGAAAATCAAACTTTTGAAACCTAAAAAGATGAAATTTTTACTGGCAAATTCCACTTCAGCAAAACTAGTTACACTCAAAAAGAGGAGGCAATACAGAAGCCATGCACAAACTTGCAAGTTTATTTAACAAAGGAATACAATGAGCTCCATAGCTATCCAGACTGGGGGAAAGAGGGGAATGGTCCATAAGTGATTGTGTAATTTATTCGCTTGCTGAATCTTTGTACTCACTTATCAAGACATACTATTCTTTCAAAGGTTTACTCATACCCACTCGCTATTCAATTCTGTCCAGTTTCACCACTCTTGTTTGTAAAGCACATTGTGTAAGAATTACATCTACTGCACGGTTCCACAGTTTATATCACACGGTGACTTAATAGTTTCCTGTGCTTGAAACGTGATACTCATTTTGAACTGTAATAGTCTGAAGTAAGTGTATCTACAGGCTCCGTATGATTAAGAATGTTTCAAGCCTGTTGTTGTTTTCACTGGAATTGTTCCTATTTAAGGGCTCACAGGATTTGATTAAGGATGGAAGGGGCATCCTTTCAACATTTTAGATTCTACTTTGAATTGTATGTATGAAAGTAAGTATATGTTTATTTTATGTACATAAAGTGCAACACAAGATCAAATAATTGGTGTATAGATATTAGAAGCCCTGCAACTGAATATCTGCTTGAAGATCTTAAACACATATGTCATGCTTAAGACACCTTATGATGCTACTGGAAAGATAATTTGCTAATAACAAATCAAATTCCGTTATTCTTTCTCACACAGAATCCTCATTCTATGTGTATAGGTGTCTTGCACTGACTCATGGATCTTTCTACCTCTAACATGCCTACAGTTTGCAAAATCTTCCCAGGAGGATATTAGGCTATGTAACACATTGAAACTCAAACAGCAAGAAACAGTGGGAGTAAAGAGAATTTTATATAGTTAGATTCAGTCGTAAATTATAGTGAGAGTTTAAGATGTAACAGAAGACTTGGATTAAGAGCAATGAGTTGTGTAGAAGAAGCTCTGATGATTTTATTTCTAATGAAAACATTTGCAAACATGGGAATCATGCAGCATGCTGCAGCAGAAAGATAATAAAAATTCTGTGATAACCCCAGATGTACTTCCTTTCAATGAGTTCACAGAGCATCGCACTTCAAAATGTGTCATTTCTGTTTACAGCAAATCACTAAGTTGCAAATTTGATGAATCTGTAAATATTTATTTCATATTATGTAGGAAGGAGTTTAGCAGATGGGATTTTATGGGATGATAAGGACGTAAGCAGCTATAACAGAGGGGAAAAAAATAAAAAAGACAAACCAAACCCCAAAATGAAAGCAAACAACCAAAAAAAAAATCCCACAAATGAATTGGGGTTTGTTTTTGTTTTTAATGAATTTTTTGTTTGTTGATTTTTGGTTGCTAAATGCCATGGTTTCATTTCAGGAACACAGCAGTTTTTAACTCTACAAGATGAGAATGAGATGTTCTTTTAGCTGCCAGATGATAAGTTTGACTAAAACTATTCTCATAGAAGCCGAAGACACTTTACTTTTAATTGCATTCAAATCATTAACCTGCGACATTCACATGGTCGTCAAGATAACACAAACTCCAGCAAGAAAGTAAGTGGTATCTTTGCAGACAGACAAGGAATACCAAAATTATAAGGAAGGTGAGTGATGCTGAGATCAGCTCCCGCACTGATGTCCATCAGCTATGTTATAATCCAGCGTGCATTTAAAATGTGTATTCTTGTAGAAGATCAAACAAAAAAATGTAAAATACATAGGTTTGTCTTGTAAAAGATCTTAGGATCAGTTTGACACAAATGGCTTCTCCGTATAAGCTCATGCTTAGATATACTACAAAAATAAGCTGATGACATCTACTTTGAACTCTTTAAGATTTATTACAAGGAACTGCAAGTCCCCATCATTGGGTGAAGGTAAAGAAGTGGGTACACATGGACGTCAGCTCATATCTACCAGTACTACACAACTGCTGAGAAATAACACTTATCACCTTCTCAAAGTTTATTTTTGAAACTTTCTGACATTCAAAAAAGAATGTGATGATCTCCAGAGAAAACACATATTTTTTTATGCAGACAGAAGGCAATAAATCATTTTACAATACTCATTCAGGGCTGCCTAAAATGATTTTGTACCAGTAGGCATTGTTAACCTTTAAGTTTCTCAAAGCAGATGCCAAATCCTCTCCTATATTCTTCAGCATATAATGGGAGAACTGGTACAATCAATCCTTCTGTCTTTCTAATACAGAAAAATACTTCCATTTAGCAGCTTATTCTGCTGCTCTTGTTGTCTCCCAGGCAAACCAGCACAAGATGCTTATAGTATTAGACAGTGTATTGGCTATATGTGACCATGTGTGGAAGTGGGGAGGCTGCAGGACTGGCTTCTGTGAGAAGAGACTAGTTGTCCCCATGTCAGGCAGAACCAGTTCCAGGCACCTCCAAGATGGACCTGCTGCTGCCCAAAGCTGAGCTGTGCTGGTTTTGGCTGAGATATAGTTATAATAGCTAGTATGAGTCTATGAGTCTATGTTTTGGAACTGTGTTGGAAACAGTGTTGATAACACAGGGATGTTTTAGTTATTGCTGAGCAGTGCTTACATAGAGTCAAGGCCTTTTCTGCTCCTCACTCCACCCCACCAGCAAGTGGGCTGGGGGTGCACAAGAAATCAGGAGGGGACACAGCCAGGACAGCTGACCCTAACTGACCAAAGGGATATTCCTTACCATATGATGTCACACTCAGCAACATAAAGCTGAGGGAAAAAGAAGGAAGGGTGAGATGTTCAGAGTGACAGTGTTTGTCTTCCCAAGTAACCACTATGCATGACTGGGCCCTGCTATCCTGGAGATGGCTGAACACCTGCCTACCCATGGGAAGTGGTGAATGAATTCCTTGTTTTGCTTTGCTTGCTTGTGCAGCTTTTGCTTTACCTATTAAATTGCTTTTATCTCAACCCACAACTTTTCTCACTTTTACTCTTCTGATTCTTTTACCCATCCCACTGGGGGAGAATGAGTGGGTGGCTGTGTGGGGCTTAGTTTCTGGCTGAGGTTAAACCACAACATGAGCCCATCAACAATGCTGGTGGTACCTCTGTGATAACATATTTAAGAAAGGGTAAACAAGATATGCAGCAGCTGTGAGAGAGAGGAGTGAGAGAAACAGCTCTGCAGACATCAATTTCAGAGAAAAAATAGGGGGAGGAGATGCTCCAGGTGCCACAGCAGAGATTACCCTGCAGCCCATGGTGTAGATCATGGTGATGCAAGTTGTTTCCTGCAGCCGTGGAGGACAACTGTGGAGCAGATATCCCCATTGCAGCCCATTGAGGACCCTGCACTGCAGCAGATGGATATGTCTTGGAGGAAGTTGCAGCTCGTGGAGAAGAGCCCACACAGGAGCAGACTCCTGGCAGGAGCTGTGGCTCTTGGGGGACGAATGCTGGAGCAGTCTGTTCCTGAAAGACTGTATTCTGTGGAAAGGACCCATGCTGGAGCAGGTCTTGAAGAAGTGCAACCCATGAGAAAAAACATACCAGTGCAGCTCACGGAGGACTATATCCTATGGCAGGGAACCCATGCTGGAGCAGGGGAAAAATGTGAGGAGGAATGAGTGGCAGAGACAGAATGTTATAAACTGATGCAACCTCCATTCCCCAACTCCCTGCACCCTCAGGGAGAACAAAGTAAAAGAGTCTGGAGTGAAGGAATGAATTTGAGCCTGGAAAGAAAGAGAGGTGGGGGGAAGGTGGTTTTAATGTTGTTCTTATTTGTCACTATCCTACTCTGTCATTAATTGGCAATTAATTTAATTAACCTTCCCTATGTCAAGTCTGTTTTGGCTGTGACAATAACTAGTGATCAATCTCCCTGTCCTTATCTTGACCCACAAGCTTTTTCATCTCGCTTTCTCCTCCTGTTCTCCTAGAGAGGGGGAGTGAGAGAGCATTTTGGTGGCTGCCTGGCAGCCAGACAAGTTTAACCCACCACTGAAGGCAATTTACACTAGTTGTAAAAATAATGGAAAGTACAGATATAAATGAAAGAAGTTTCTTAAATAAATGTTTGAGATTTTAAAAAAACTGTCATATCATCAAGCTACAAAATCAATAATCTAATTTAATTTCCTTATTTTCCATAATAAGTAGAGTCCAATGAAATATACATCTATATCTAAACCACTTTTAATTTCTTTTAGTTGACTTTGAATTAGCTTACATTTTGACCTGGTTTTGAACTGCTGCCACAGATTTTTTTTTATCTTGACATTCTCCAAAGGTAAAGAAAAGAGTAAACAATGATACTGACCATTTTCTGCTAAAAACAATTTCAGTGATTCAGCCCTTTATCGTGAGAAACTATGGAGATTAAAAGCTGCCTGAATTTTCACTTATACTTTTTATAGGTTTGAGCTTTTCTAGAGTCTCCATGCTTCATATCTATCATACGTGATTTTAATGATTTTGGCAGGCAGTATTGAATTACAGGGAATTAATAAAATAGTTGTGTAAAACAAATGAACAATATATTGAGTTCATACATTGTATTCTTTCTGATATTAACAGAAATTACACATGCATATCAAAAGAAACAAAGAGTTCAGGTGACCTGTTCAACTCCAGTAACTTAAGTTCAAATCCCTTTATATGTACCTCTAGGGACTTATTCATTCTACCTTCTCAAAAGGGATTAAACATTATAAGGAAGGCCTTGCCCACTGGAAGGAATCTAGACAACAAGCATAAAAGTGGTACCAAACTTTAAGATGAGCATCAGTTTTAAATCTTAAAGCTGTCCGTATCCTAGTCCTAAACAATGTAAATGAATGTAAGATTTTTTTCTGCTTTCATATTACCACTATGTACCACTATGGTCTGGTTTAGCCAAGCCCTTTGAGTACAAATCAGGATAACAAGTTTTGCTAAAACTGGTCAAAGAGGCAGCAAAGGAGAACTCAAAAATGTTTATTTTGTTTTGGTTTTGTTTTGTGCTTTTGTTGTAGTTTTTTGTTTTCTTAATAGTGTTTAAATCATATTGAAATTGCTAAATTACTTCTGTTTCTTTAATTTACCTCTGACTGCAGATGGCAACAGAAAAAAACTAGAGTATTGTAGACAGAGAAGAAAAATAGCCTTCTTCTGAAAAACCTTAGCCAAAAACATAATTTGAGAAAGATGTAGTTTTCACAGGGAAACAACGGGAGCAAGCATATATTAAAGGTAAGTGGAATCGAAAGGACAGATTTAATATATTACCACTTCCTGAACAGTAATAGGTTCATATGCATTTTTTTTCTCAAACTTGACTAAATTTCTTTTAGAGAACTCTATCTTGAGTGTTAATAAATGGCAATTAATCATGTTCATTTGTTTCCAAGCAACTCGGGTGCCCAGGAGTGCTCTGATACAGATTTATTACATTATTTGTAAATGGGAACCCTGCTTTCCAAAATGCTTATTCTGGCTTTTCCTAGAGGAGAAAGTTGATGATACTAGTATAAGCAGCTGATTAAAGGATTTCAGTAGTCCAAAATCTATTTTACTATTGAACAGCTCTTCCATCTTCTTGAAAAATAAACATAGATTTTTAATGCAGGACACTAGAAAAGAAAAGGCAGGATCATTTATCTGAGCTGTCTGTGTAATTTAACTTAGTTACTGAGTTTAGGTGGAAGCTTCCTGGACTGCATACTTTCAAAAAGATAAGAACCCCTTTTTGTCAAGAAAAATAAAGCCATTTTCAAATGAAAAAAATGGAAAAATGGGAGAATTGAAACAAACTCTTCCCAATGATTGCCAAATAGAAAATCAGGTTTTCATTAATCACTAAATTAATATAGCTGAAAGAATTAGTCTCAAGGAATGGTCACCTTATTGAGCAGGTGCAGAGGAAAGCCATGAAGATATTCAGGGTGTTGGAGCACCTCTAGATGAGGACAGACTGAGAGAGCTGGCATTCTGGGGAGGGAGAGGGCTTATAGCAACCTTCCAGTACTTAAACGAGGCCTACAGGAAAGACAGGGAGGGACTCTTCATCACGGAGTGTAGTCATAGGACACTATCACTGATTTTAATGATTTTAATTGTAATTTTAAACAGAAAGAGGGTAGATTTAGCTTAGATATGAGGAATAAACTATTTACCTTCCAGCCCAACTCTAAGTCATTATCAAAATACAAAAGTACAATTAAGTCTACTGATATTCTAAAATTGTTCAAAAACCCATTGAAAGTGATGGGAGCTTTTAAATCAGGCTTAGAAATCAAAAGACTAAGCAGATGCTCTGGGTCTGAGGGATGTTGCTCAGCACCTTGATGGGCAGGACCCCTCATTATGGGAATTACACTATTTTGGAACATGTTGGATGTTCCAGTGTTAGAACAATGGACTAGAGCAGGAGAAGCTGAAATACCATGATCCCCACTCTTCTCCACAATCTTCCTACTGAAAGGGTTCCCAGAACCTGTGACAATCTTGCAAGGATACTGTCTGCATAGAAATTATCTGACTCCCCTTCCTTCCAGGCTTATACCCTAAAGATTACAAGTAGTTCTTTGGGAATAGCTAGCAATTCAAAACAAGCTGGAGCTTTTTCGCTCCGTCTCTTAGTAGATACTTCTTTCAAATGTGAAGCCCTTTTTCTCTTGTTATAGGTTGAAAGACCATAACATTAGACTGACAATCACATGAAAAATAAACCTCAGTTTTAATGGGACTCCATGTTTACTTCATTGCCTTGACAACAGTAACTAGATAAGAAGCACTGTGACAATCAATTCTTACCTTAACTCATTTTTTTCCTAAACTGTTATGAAAAAGCTAGTTATTTCTGATACTTTTCCCTCCAGAGTTTTAGCTATGTCTAAACGGACTTCTGCATGTTCAGGAAAGGAGTTAGCAATCAGTTAAATAACCAGAAAGATTACTTAGATTCTTCTGCATTCCAGGCAAATGAATATCTTCTCTATCAGGCCAGGAAATACTGTAGTTACTTGTATCTGCCGAAGGAGTATTTAAATCTTGTGATTAAGTGGTTTAGTATTTTTTCAAGTGGTAAGACAAGCACCATTGTTATTTTGAGAATTGCCCAGGGCAAAACCAAACATTGTATGAAATTTGCAGTGAGACATTTTTTCTCATTTAAAAAACTTACAGTTACCGAGTAACTAAATCAATACTATCCAACATTTTTCATGCTTGTAATTGTTCTTTCAGACTTACAAGATCACCTGTTCATTCTGACACAATAGGCTGATTTGGGGAAACAATTCATAATGCATGAGTGTTTGTTTTATGAAATTGCAATACCATTCATGGACTCAATATGCAGTCAGTCAGCCTCAGGCTGAAAGAAAGACAAGAGAAAAAGAAAAGAACTCATTATCATTGACAGCAGAGCTGTGCCAGGCTTTTGGAATATTGCACAGGAATGCCTGATTTAACAAAAAAAAACAAAACAAAACAATTTCACCAACTTCATCTGCAAAGACTAGTCAACATAAAAAACAAAAAACCCCAACCAAAACCAAAACCAAACCAAACAACAACCAACCAACCAAACACAAACAAAAAACCCCAACCAAACAAAAAACTACAAACAAACAAACAACAACAAAACACAACAACAATAAGTCCCCACACAAACTGGAAAACTCTGGATGAAGATGGTAATAAAAAAGGAAAAAAGGAAGTTTGGGAGAAAAGTGGGAAACAAGTGTACAAACCCTTTGACATAAATAATCTCTGTTTGATTATGAGACAAAGGTCAAAGAAAGCTGGATGAAAGATAAGGTCATAACATCTCAACTTTCAGAGGAGTTGCCATGAGGGAAGACACACAAAAGAAATGGTTTAGAAGCCTGAATGGACACTAGCACCTCCCAGGAGGAGCAGTCCACCACAGTAAAGAAAGCAGTAGGTGCTGACCTGAACTGACTTGTAGCTCTTTATTTAACCATGTATACCCCATAACACTGAAGCTCTGAGAAAAGATGGATTGAAGCTCCTAGGAAGATTGGAGGAACCAGTTTCATGTTTAGTGCCTCAACAGTTCTGGTGGCCCTCTTTTCAGTCTGTTGACTTTTATGCAAATCATGGATCTGGAAACAAGTAGGACTATCCTGCATAATGCTTTACCTCTCAAATTAAGTGTTCTAGGTGAAGATAGACATTTAAGCTTTGGACAGAGACCAATACAGAGAGACAGACATCTTTTAAACAAAAACAAAACCCAACCCCTCTGCATTGGCTCCCTGGGTCAGGATGTGATGAGTTACCCTCTGGAAGTGTCTGTCTCTCTCCATTAACTACTAAAGGTAAACAACTAGATAAAGTTAGATATGCACCCATTAAACAAGTTAATTTAGGTGAGGTGGATCCTAACCTGAAAGGCAATATTTGGAATTGCTGAGACTTGGAAAATTTGAAATAGCAGTGATTCCCCATGTATGACCTGAAGCAGTCTGTAACCAACAGTCTAGTGATCTACTCAGGCAGTGGCCCAGCATTACCTAAACTCTAAACTATAAAATATTATCATAATGGTAGTAATGTTTTATTACTCGTGTTCTGCTTATATTTCTCACACGTGATTCTGTTTGTCTCTCTCTTCTCATTACTGAAAAATGTGTTTGGACACAGGCAGAATTTCTATCCTCTTCCAGCCTTTCAAGATTGATTTCAGACAGAGAAACTCTCTACACAAGAATAGGCAAAATTACCTATTCAAATATCTATTTGAATTTGAGTATCTATTCAAATTTGGAGTAGAAGGAAGAGAGGGGAGTCCTGCCATGGGTCCATCACATGATTGAGTAATGGTCCTGCCAAAACCAAATAGAAAGAAACCTGAGTATCAGAGGCGCAGACATTTTTTACATTTTTGTGTATCACAGTTTACAGATGTCTGTATTATCAGCCTTAAAGGATACATTAAATCATTCCTTCACACAATCATTGGTTTTAAAGAACACAGAATTACTGCATTTTCTGTAGTGTGGACTCAAATTGCTATTATTCTATGAAACTTTGGATCATTAATTACACATTAACTTTAAAAAGCTGCTTTCTGATCGTCACAGAGTGAATCAAATGTCAAAGTGGTTTACATTTGACTTAGGTTCGGAAGAACTCAGCCAGTAAGCATGTGGAAAAATTATTGCAACCAATGTGCAAATATGCAGTAGGCACCTGCAAGTCCCTGAAACGGAATCTCCCTCATCTGCTTTTTTCCTTCAAACTCTCAAAAATGCTCATGGAACTGAACCTTTTTGATCTTTACAGGTCTTCTCTTTCTTTGAAGTTGTTTCAGGGGAGGGCCATTGTCACCCATTTATAATTAGTCTCTGGTGTACTGAAGTATAAAGTAGCCTGTTCCAACTCAAGGGAAAGAAAATGTAGGAGCCAAATATCTTAGTTGTTAGATAGTCTTTATATAAGGAAGTCAGCAAGTTGCACTTGATGTTTCTTTCCGGACTACTGTCTTTTCCCTGGGGATACATGAAACAGGACATTGACTTAAACAGATGGTTGTTGCCTCTGAATTATTTAACAGCTAAATCAATTCTATTGCCATGAAAGAGAAGAACGTGCTGGAAGCATTTCTCCTCCTCGTCTCTCTCGACCTCCTTTTCATGTTAGAAGTGGCCAGGAACAGAATCTGCTATTGGCAGCATCAAAGCCTGCAGGGGTGGAAGTGGAGGATGCAAAAGTGAAACCTGGATTCTAGAGCTACCAAAGATGAGCATCCATTACATCAGAGATGTGTTTATCCTCTTCAGCTGGTATTGCATCCAGTTTGGTGCACATCTATGGTTACTAGATATGGTTAATGGGATAAGAGGATGAAAAAAATATCTAGATAGCCTGTATAGCCTGTAGCTATGTAGTTTACATAAGATATGCTCAGATCTCATTTTTAAAATGCAGAGACAACTGGCTAATTTCTTTGAGCCATGAACTCCACTCTGGGACAGTTTGTAGACAATATGTCAGGAAAATGTTGGAAGGCCAAATTTCTCCTGTTATTTTGAGATGGAAGTGCATAAACTGTTGCAATGGCTGAGTGTAGTTCTACTGTCACAAGAAGGAACACTCCTTGCTGTCAGTGCTATCAGACTTGTAAAAGATAGCCTTTCTTTGGAAAATAGAATGTTCATGCAAACTTCATGCACAACAGGTCAAATGACCCTCAACCCCGAATTTCCAGCCTCCTAATCTTGAAAACAAATGTGAAGCCTTGATCAAAGTCAGAGAGATGAGAGGTTCTCCTCAGTCCTCCAAATGTGCTTTAATGGAACACCGCCAGCTCCAGTGGCCCCCAAAATCAGCCCTGCACATCACACACCCCTCATCAGCACTGAGCAGTTTACACTGGAGGGCAAGCATCTGAAATGAACTGCACAGTGTGAGGTAAGCAGGTTAGTTTTGCTTAGCTTATAATCAGCCCTGATTCTTATTTTTGCTTTAGCTGAACAACCCAAGCATTCGTCAGTCATCCGGCTGACTGCTGAGCTAAGCAGGTTGTGCACAATGGCATACACTTTATAGCCCATGGGAGAATGTCAAACAGACATATAGAAATCTTCCCATTTGCTGTCGTTCAGCAATTCTTTGGACCTTAAATCCAAACACAAAATGTGACTTTAGAGTTGCTGGAAGAACTTCTGTCAAATACTATAAAGAGAGCTGCTCAGAAGTAGAAAGGAGCAGATTAGAGACATTGTCAGAAATCCCTCAGTTTCTGGGTACGGAAAACATAAAGACAAAAATCTGAGTATCATTCTTTTATTAATTCACCTGCCTGCAAATTATGCCAGCTGACACCCTTATTCTTTTTTAATTGCACAAAAATTAGCCTGTTTACATTCTTGCAACAATGATTTATTATGCATAAAGAACACATCAGTGACAACAGAAATCTGGTGTTAAGGAAAGGAAGCACTAAAAAAAACCAATGACCTATTGGTGTCCAATTCCTTAATGCGATGGAAAATTTGCATATCTTTAAACATTTCTACATGATACAACACTTTCTATACTGCAAAGCAATGAAGTACATTCTGAATCTCACTAAACTGACACACGCTTACATTGTTTGGAGAATAAGAATGTGCTGATGTAGCTGCTTATAACAGTTGAGCTTACACTAGGCAAAGGAATAAATCAGTAAACAGCAGACACTCCTAGGTTCTCTGCAAAAAAACTTCAGTTAGACAGCACATGGAACTAAAGCATGTGCAAATATGATCCACCAATTTTCTTAGTTATACATTTCCTTGTTAACTTGTTGTCATGCTTTTTTTAAAAACAACCAGCCTGACCATAAATCCAGATCTGCCTTTCCAATTCAATCTGAAAGTTATCATTAATGAAAGTAAACTGCTTCTCTCTATTATTCTTTAATTATTGTAATGGTATGTAAATGATATTCATTAGATTGCAATGCCTTTCCTTGCAAATCTGCCTGGGGTAGGGAATTCTTTACCTTTTTTTTCACTAGATTATTCCATCAGCTTTACAGGACTCCAGCATACTTCATTGACTCTGAAGGAAAATAGTGACATATACTAGTAGAAGTTCTATACTAACTTTTTTCTGTATCATATGAGCAAAGATAAACCAAGCTGCTCTTGAAGAGCAGCATTCTGCAACCCACTAGACACGTGAACTATCTGGAGGATACCTAGATGTTACAAACAGAATAAAAGGAGCCATGGTTGTCTATCTGGTAAGCAGCATTCTGCAGAAAGAGTGTCTCAATAGTTCTTTTTGGGCTATGGAGACTACAAATGTAACTACTAGATAGGAGGTACTAACTTCTTGTTCTACAGACTGCTTCCTTTATTCTCTAGTTTTGTTTGATTCACCTACAAGGCCAAATTTAATTATGCAGATTTAGGCCTTAATTGTGCAAGATTGTGGGCAGCCTTCCTGCTGTCTAGCTGGAATCTCCATCAGCTGGGAAAGAGGCAGGCTTGCACTTATCTGTAGGTGTGGGTGTGTGTATATGTGTCTAATGATGGGCTTGAAGTTCTTGCATATAAGTTTTCCCTTAGAAATAAAGCTAAGGCAAATGAAAACCAATGTGATCTTTTTTTTTTTTCCTCATCTTAAATATAATGATCTTAAAGTCTGATCTGTGATTTTCAAACTAGTCTTTGCAGATTAGTAAAGAATATAGAGACCAAGAAACAGACATTTTTTGTGTTCCAAACACTCTGAAAACAGCAAGGTCTGCAGTTACTGGAAACCACAATAATATCAATTTGAAGGTATCTTTTTCAAGTAGAAGAATGACAAAGAATGATGTAATTCCATCCAAGGGTCTGACAAGAATCATTCTGTTTTACCACTGATGGACTGACAGCCATCCTCCCTCACAGGCTTCATTCTGTTTTAAGTAAATCACTAAATATAGAAGCAAAATTTCGGAGTTCATTGAGGGGAACATAATTTTTGTGGTAATGTAGTAAACATCCTTACATTTATTCAGAAATAGAAGTAGTTGCCTAGTAATGTCTATGAAAGTGAAAAAGCAGGGCACTGCTAGTTGTCCCCTCCACCAAAGAAAATATGTTCAGCAGCCTGCAAAACTGTGGTGGTTATGATACATGTACAATCTCAGCGTGGCTGGGACTGTTGCAAACAAAAATAGGACAATTACATATAGAGAAAGCTAATTTTAGATTATGGTCTGCCAGATTTACTCATATCTCCCCTAGGACAGCTGCCAATACTTTGACATTGTGACAAACATAATCAAGGAAAAAGCTCATACACATTCCATCATCCTTTCTTCCACAAGCATGAGTGGATACAGGCAGGCTTCGGAGGTGAACATCAGGGGGATGTTCACATACACTACATATGAAAGAATCTGAGGACAATTATTTTTATATATTCCGTACGCACATGAGCACACACCTGCTAAAACAGACCAATTTACTATATTGACATCCAAGATATGTATTGGCTCTTTTCCAAAGAGGAAATGGTTGAAAACCAGCCCACATCAGGGTTTCCACATTTCTATTTTAATCACTTTGTTTCTCTCCTTCTTCCTTCTCTCCTTCCTGCCTTCACATCATCTTCACATACAAAGACATATATGCATATCATATCCATATATACATATGTGTGTACTTATATAAAGTGATCAAAGTGATAAGGGGAAAGATATGTGTCTACTTGATTCTGAACATAATATCGCTTTCCAGTAGCAAACTATCTCTTGACTCTGTAACGAAAAAGGTAGCCTCTTATCAGTTAATAATATTGCCACCCTCATAGTCCAATATAAAACACGAAGCTTTTACCATAATTTTACCATAATTGCCTTTTTAAAAAACATTTAAAATGCTCTCATTCTGCCAAATACATTTCTTTCAGGTATATAGCTGAAGCCAGTTTTCATGAAAATAGCCTGGTACTTTATGCTATTTCATGTGTCAGCACAAGCTCACCATGTTCGATTTAGTTTTCTTAGCTAGGTGACCATAGCAGAGAAGGACATTATCCCCAGTGGGTGGTCAAAGGAGCCTCTTTCTCGTCGTTGCCACAGCAATTTGCAGAGACTTGGGGAGGACAGCCACTCTCCTGCCCTTTGCAAAGGTTTTCATGTGTTCTCCCACCTGTAGAGAGTTCTCTGCAGTGCTTCATGACTGTGTCACCTGAGGGAGTCCGCTTTTCTTCCTGGAAGATCCTAATGGATGTTTGTCACTCAAAGACAGGAGAATAATTTGTAACAAGGAGGCACAAAGGAGAGAAATGGCTCTTTGTACCGTCTGTTTTTGTTAAACAACTAGAGTACAAGCCTTAATGTTTAAGTGGCTTTTATTAGAATTTCAGCTAATAAAAAGGGAGATTTCATAACAATGTTGCTAAGCTGATAGAAAAATGTGTTGCCCTCTAAAACACTCCATGAGATTCTTGGGTTTTTTGTGCAATATTGACAGTCTGACTTTCAGAGATTGATGGTATGACACTCAGATAATGTAACACTTGGCTGTCTGTGAGTCAGGCAATGACATCTGTGCAGGTTTGTTGTTTATCATTCGGACTCATTCTTCAGTCCCTTCTATATCACTTAGCTAACCACTTAATTAACATTAGGTTGTCCTCACAAAAAACAAGGAAGCATTATTACCATTATTTTATTGTAAGAGATATGCCCAAGTTAGCATAGTAAATTGAGGCAGGACTATGTGCGGAAACCACAGGAGTTGAGTTCTAGCTGAGAGTCTGACCTGCAGGCTTTGGAAAGCTGAATATCCCAGCTTCCAAGGGTCTGTAACCAGCCAATGGAACTCACAGCCAAGGGAAAGAAAAGTCCACAAACAAAAGAGGAAAAGCAGGACCGGTACAACAACACTGCTCAAACCCAGAAAATAATTTCACTGTCCCATGTTATATCATCCTTTGGGCAATGAAATTGAAATAACGTTGTTAAGCTTGCCAATTATCACCGAGAAAGGCTGGTTCCCTCAGTTTCAGCAGTGAGAGGAAAGAGTCATTTGCTGTCTTTGCTTAATTATGCATTTGGAAGGGATGCTATTAGTGGCCCCTTTCCTTCTTGTGAAATGTATGTAGGAAGTCAGGCTCTTGGGTCCATCCTAAGCACAATAAGAAAAAAATTTCTCGTTTTTATGAAGTGAGGCACACACAGATGAAATCATTTTGTTTCTTTAAAAAACACTAAGCAAATAGCTATGGCAGAGGACAATAGAAGCTGATTTCTAGTCTCATTACATAGAAAAGGATTCCAAAAATTCCTTATTTTCTTTCTAATTGTTTCAATCTGAGACAATATAGAGAAAAAAAAATATTTCTCTAGCTATTTGTACACATTTTGCTTTGACATGATTGCTATCAGCTTATATTTTTTTGTTCAAATATTTGTATGATCAAATCACACTGGCATAAGTGTTCATGGAAAACAGATTTCCAAGTCACATGCACGAGGATTCACAGAAGCTGAATATTCTGTCCTCCCACAAGACAATTTATTTTAGAAAGGTTCATTTATCAATCAAATCAGAGCAAGGAAATAGCATTACAGGATTTATCTGACCTATCGCTACCAGGCAATACAACTGAAATATCAAGTATTCTGAGAACCAGTCAAAGGCGAGCCACAGATTAAAAACTCTAACTACAAATGCATTGATTTAGTAATTTCAAAAAACAAAGAAATCCTGAAAAACATGATCTGCTTGCAAATATCCTTTTAGTAGCAAAGCAGTACATTGGTTCTGTGAATTATTCACCCAGACCACATAAATATGCATTTTATAACAGCAGGGTATACTAATCCATAACTTCTCCTAATAACTTGAATTAAAAGTGAACTGTAAATAAAAATTTTAAGAGGTTTTGTGCCCTTTTATGATCAGCAAAATTTCAAAGGGCCTTCTTTCTGCATTTTAAGTTTAGAAGTACCATCAAGTCTAGGCTTGATTTTGTTCAAAGGCTTGATGTGGCTCTCAAAAGCATAGTTGAAATTTTTCCTTACATTGGTTGAAAAAGAGTAAGAAAATATGCTAAATCTTTAAACACTTTCATTTTCGACTGTTTATTTGCTGGAGTCCAGTAGAGAGAAATCCTGAAGCTAGATATGTGGCAGCAAAGCTATAGGCGCCTGAGAGAAACACTCAAAGTGTATTGTTTACCTCCTTTTCCCATCTCTACACTGAATGTAACCCAGCTACATGAGTATTATGAACCAAGCACCAGCATGTGACCTGAAACTCAGGCACTCCCTCGACAGGGTGCACTTGTGTGTCGTGTCACGCCGTGGCTATGTGATTTCCACCTAAAGCTGCATACAAGTGCACATGCTGGAGCTTTGGTTGTGATGCCTTTTTGTGTGACCTGCTGTGTGCATGCATGCATGCATGCATATGTGTGTGTATGTGTGCAGGACCAGGGTTGTGCATCTGTACAGAGAATGTCTACATTTTGCTGGTGTGTTGTGCAGTCATGTCCAGCAGGGTAGCAGCAACGGTGAGGTCCTTGGGGATAACTTACACAAGAAATTAGTCTGCCAGGTTTGCAAGGCTTGTAGTCTGACTCTCCCCGGGAGATCTCTGAGAGATAAAGCAAAGATTTTTTTTTTTTTTTTTTTTTTTTTTCTGCCAGTCTCCAGTTTTCAGTGTGTAGGATGGCAGGCTGTGCTTGGTGACCTTGGACAAGGAGGAGGGAGATTACAATTCTGGCCAGTAACCACATCATATACTTCACCATAAACCCCTTTGGTTCCACAATACTGATGAGAAATCATTCTGAAAAAAAAGATTGCCTGAGTGTTGTAGACCTCTCCATCTCAGTACCTTTCTCAGTAATTTATAGCAATCTGTTACGTAAAACCATGTGCTTTAGCTTGATTGTTTCTTTGCCTTTTCTAGTGTTTACCCATATGCATTCATTGCAGAAATCAATCGAATTCCCTCTCAGCTAGGAAACTTCACAAATGTGACAGAGTCTAAGTTTTTTGACCAAGATGAAGCTTTGGTAATGTAGGATACTTACGCACCATGTTTAGTCATTAAGAGGTTACTATGGTGACAGAGTAATTTCAAGGTAGGGTTTGAGAACAAACTAGAAGATATGAGGCTTTGGCTTATGTTTTCAGGTAAGAGCCTGCTGACAGCTCTTCACTCTGATTCTTCCTAAAACATAAAAACCCAGTCCTCATTAGTAAAGTCCAAACACAATTATGTGAAATTGCAGATTGCTACTGAAAGCTCTCTAAAATCACCATATCTTTTCTTTTTGCAAACTCCTTTTAAAATCAAACAAGTGATTTGTAACTCCCCCATCTCCTGATCCACAGAAAGGTTTTTGCACATAAGAACTGAAATTTTTACACCTACTTTCTGTTTTAATCTGTTACAGTTTTTAGAATGCTTTGGGATCTTTTTCAAAATGAAGGTCCTTTCATAATGCAAACCCAAAAATTATAAAATAAAAGCTGAAATTACAGGGGATCATGATAGTGTTGCTGTAAATAGGACCTGGCAGAAATTTAATACAATATTCTCTGCCTGTGAGGAGAAGACAGTAGTTCATGTCAAAATATCATATTCAGATGTCTTTCATAGACAGAAAGCACAAGAAAAACACGTGTCTTTAGTTGTATACATATGCATTATAATAAAAATTTTAGTGTAAAAAGATAGCCATTCTTTATTTATGGCGTATTTGGTTCCGTTTTCAGGACACAGCAATGCCAGCCAGAAGAGGGAATGCGGTTTACCAGCCCTGATGTGTAGTGTTGTGTTATCACAACAATGCTGAGGGCACTGGTGACAAATGAAGGCAAAGGGGGTGCCTCTGAATTAGGTCCATATTGGGATTTTTTCTTCATGAAGATAAGCAGAAACCCTGTCAACTTTTCAGAGGGAAAAAAGAAAAACAAAACAAAAAGGATTCATGCAGCAAGAGAGTAAATTTTACTCTGGCTTTTGATTTTGTTATCGCTAACAATGGAAGGCAGTGAAATTCAGCATTTTGGAATCCCCTTCTTAATATAGTGTATATCTTTTCATTGTAATTGGTGTAATTCCGGAAACAATTAAACAGCTGTTCTTCTTTTGGGGACCTGTCATTAAAATTAATGAGAAAGAGCTGTGGAACATAAGGCTAATGGTGGAAATGAATGTTACCTGTGGAAAGGCAGAATGTGGCACTTCTGTAACTCCTTGAGTCATTCCCATTCTGAGATCCTAGGAGAAAGGAACTATTTTATTGTGTGTATGAAAATAGCTGGGTGTCTGTTACACCTTCCTTAGGGATAAAGTTTGTTTGCTTCAGGGTTTTTGGGACAAAATGTCATTTCTAAAAGTTCGGACAGGGAATGTAGGGAGAATAAGATAATTTTTTCTAAGTAGAGTGAGTTCCACTCCATCAGCCACCTGGATGCACAAGAACTGCTGTATTGGGTCAGGTAAAGGAAACATCTAGGCCCACATCAGCTAGGCACAGATATTTTGGAAAAAGCACTGTCCTGGTTTTGGCTGGGATAAAGTTAGTTTTATTGAATCATAAAATGGTTTGGGTTGGAAGACACCTTAAAAATCACCTACTTCCAACCTCCCTGTCACCAGCAGAGATACCTTCCACTAGACAGGTTACTCAAAGCCCCATCTGATCTGGCCTTGAACATTTCCAGGGTTGGGACATCCACAACTACTCTGAGCAATAGGTTCCAGTGCCTCACCACCCTCATAGTGCATTTCCTGCTTATATCTAATCTAAATCTACCTTCTTTCAGTTTAAAGCCATTACCCCTTGTACTATCACTACCTGCCCTTATGAAAAGTCCCTCTTGAGCTTTCTTATAGACCCCCTTTACATATTGGAAGGCCACTGTAAGATCTCCCTGCATTCTTCTCTTCTCCCAGCTGAACAGCTCCAGCTCTCTCGGTCTGTTCTCATATGGCAGGTGCTCCAGCCCTCTGATCATCTTTGTGGCCCTCCTCCAGACTTGCTCCAACAGGTCCATGTCCTTCTTATATTGGGGACCCCAGAACTGGATGCAGTACTCCAGGTGGGTTTTCTCACAAGGGAGGAGCAGAGGGGCAGAATAACGTGTGTCAGCCTACTGGTCATGTTTCTTTGGTTGGCTTTCTGGTCTGCAAGCACACATTACCAGATCATGTTGAGCTTCTCATCAGCCAGCACTCACAAGTGCTTCTCCTCAGGGCTATTCTCAATCCATTATCTTCCCAGCCTGTACTTCTGCTTTGAATTGCCCCAACCCATGTGCCAGATCTTGCACTGGGCCTTGCTGAACTTCATGAGATTCTCAAGCTTGTCAGGATCCCTTTGGATGGCATCCCTGCCCTCCAGCATGTTGACAGCACCACACAGCCTGGTGTTGTCAGCAAACTTTTGGAGGCTGCTCTCAATCCCACTGTCCATGTCACTGATGAAGATGTTAAACAGTGCCGGTCCCAATACCAACCCCTGAGGAACACCACTCGTCACTGGTCTCCACTTGGACATCAAGCCATTGACCGCAAATCTTTGAGGGTGACCATCCAGCCAATTCATTATACACTGAGTGGTCAATCTGTCAAATCCATGTGTCTCTAATTTATAGACAAGGATGTCATGCAGGACAGCGTCAAATGCTTTGCACAAGTGCAGGTAGATGATGTCAGTTGCTCTTACATTATCCACCAAAGCTGTGACCCTGTCATAGAAGACCACCAAATCCTTTAGGCAAAATTTGCCCTTAGTGAAGCAATGTTGGCTGTCACCAATATTCTTCCCAGTGGCTGGTATAGTGTTGTGTTTTGGATTTAGAGTGAGCATAATATTGATAACACACCGATGTTCTAGTTGTTGCTAAGTAGTCAAGGACTTTTCAGCTTCTTACACCATGCCAGATGCACAAGAAGCTGGGAGGGGGCATAGCCAAGACAGTTGACCCAAACTGGCTAAAAGGATGTTTGATACTGCATGATGTCATACTCAACACATATTTTGGGGAAAGCTATCTGGGGGAACTGCTGCTTGCAGATGGGCTGAGCATCAATCATGAGGTGGTAAGTAATTTCATTGTGCATCGTTTGATTTGTGTCTTATTTTATCATTATTGTTATGATTATTTCTCTTCATTGCTGTCCTATTAAACTGTCTTTATCTCAACCTACATTTTTTACTTTTTTCTTTTCTATTCCCTCTCCCATTCCACTGGGGTGGGGAGGGGAGCGAGTGGCTGCATGATGTTTAGTTGTCAGCAGGGGTTAAACCGCAACAGGCATTAAGAAAAGACAGGCTTTCCCTAGTCTGCCCTTAGTGTTCTTAGAAACCAGGGTCTCAATTTGAACCTAGTTTAGACTATTTTTGAATGCTCTAAAATAGATATATCATTCAGAAATATGATTAAAACTTTTTATAGCTCTGCACAATATCACATGAAAATTATCTATAGGAACTCTTTCCCCAGCTCCACTAAGTGAAATATGAAGTAGTGTTGATTTTCTTAACCTCAGTTTATCCCTGGGTCTTTTTAGTCAGCTCTTACAAGTGAAAGAGGTTTCAAGCAGATAAACACTGTGAATTCAGGCCTCTCAGCTGAATAAGATCACTTTCCATCAGGCCACGGGGAGGGCATCTCATCAGCTTTTGGATGGCACCTGAACATAACATGATACTCTCCAAATCACAACACGGTCTTGAGCCTCAGGTGTATCACAGTATGTGGCCGGGAACGGTTTTGCAACATTTGATTTCTGGTGGGTAGGTGCTTTCTACCAGTAGCTTCTCTGGGTTATATATATTTCTGTTCAGCCATTCTCATTTGGAGCTTCCAGCACCAGGGACTGGCAGACAGGGACATGATGAATACACATGCCTGGTCTATGGGGATAGACACTGGGGACCTGTATGGCCACCATGCTTCATCTATGTGTTGCTACAGTGGAGTGTGAAAGGGGGCAGATTGTATTGAATCTCACATTCAACATGCAAGACATGACAGCTCTGGGAATCTGCTGCAGAAATGCTCTGTAAGCACACATATGGGTTACGATCCTAACAGCTGCATGGAAGCATAGGTTGCTGTAAAAATTTTAATGGTCATATAGAAAAAAAAATGTATATAGGTGCTAAGCAAAAATGGTTTTACTTACCTTTGAAATGGAGGCTTTGTGAATAAAGTTGCTCACTATTCAGTTTCTTCTCTTCTATTAGACCCCCTACAAAATACCAGCACCTGGGTTTTCTCAAGAATGTCCTTTTCTCAAACTATTTCTGCATATAGGAAGAGCTTTTGAATAGATACATATTATAATGATAATGTAACTAAATATATCATCCACCCATACACTTGCAATTGACTTTCATCTAAAACCGGTCTTTTTTCCATAGTTCCTGCGTCTAATTATCATCAATTTCAGCTCAGGAAGGAAATGATCCAACAATTAAGAGATCAATTATCTTAGCAGCAAAAGAAAAAAAATCAAATTAGTAAACTGGGAATTTTAGATGGCAATTTGATCTCTGTGACATGTGGTACTCAGAGGAACAATGCACAAAACAGAACTTATCCTGTGGAAAGCCATTTGAATTCAGCAAAACAACATATCAGTGGCTTCTATCACCGAACTATCAGAGTAAATAATTTCCATTCAATACCTGATGATAGCAAAGTGTCCTGTATAAAATATGTTTAAAACAAAACAAGGGAAGTGATTATACACTGTTCTGAAAGAGACTGATGCTCTTCTCTGAGGAGATGGTCTGTTTTGTTCTACAGCAATACTTCACCAGAGTCAAACATAATGATTTATTAATACACAGGAAGTACCCCTCACAGGCATAGTTAATATTTTAGTACTGCAGGCGATGGAATGTGACAGTTTCACTTGTTGCTCTGACCTTTATTTTTCTTTGTAGCACAATTTCCTAGAACTTCCATTTATCCTGAAAACATGCAATTAGAGAGATCCTTTTAGAGAAGCCGCAATCATTTCTCACGTAACTTTAACACTTATTTTTTCTAAATGAAGCTTGTTCTTCACAGTGCACACTTAAAGACAGTTCAGAGTGGTTCACTGAGAACCATAAAGACCTCAGACAAGACACATTAAAATACACCAATTAGTAAGCTGAGAATTTTAGACTAAAATTTTATTTTTTAGCAGCTCAGTATGTCAGAGAAGACTGCACACCAAAAAGCACAGATATAACCATGGTGAGAGGAAATATTCATTTACATCTTCAGGTGAAAGAAAAAGCACCTGAGTGACAACTTCATTAAATTTGAATACATTGTCTCTATCTTCTGCTGTAAAAGCTTCAGGAGCAATTAATTTCCTTTCTACCAGTAGTGATAATATATTATGGAACAAGAAGCAAGAGAACTGAAAACAAAACAGGCAAGGCATGCTAATTAAGGAATCTGAAGAGCTAAATCTTATTTTGATAATGTGTAGGGTTGTTTTTACCTTCTTTCTCTAATACTATTTAATCATCTTCCTTCAAAATTATAACTTATTGGAAAACAGAAGTACCTTTTCTTGTCAGGTCTGGATAATATTTTAGTTTCTCGTAGAGCTGGATATGACAGTTTTACTGCCTCCACACAGTTATCTTCACTTTTTCTGTTGCATCCCCAACTCTGAGAGGTGACTGATGAGTTTTCTGCAATAGAAGGAGAGCACCACGTAACTGAATTTACCAGAAATACATGGCTTTCATTTTCTCATATGGCTTTTCTGGAATTTTATTTTGTGGGGACCTTAACTGGAATATCCCAGCATGTTCAGGTTCACTTCTGAATAATCCAATGAGAACTGCATGTACCTGTGTGCTGGGGCCACAAAGCAGGCAAGGTTTTGAGCAAGATCTGCCCAAGCTTTTGCGTGACACTGAGGACATGCTTCCTTTCTCCTCCCCTTAAACCCACCTTCTCTTCCCTACACATCTCAGGAGCCCTGTGCAAGCTTCCTGCTTTCCCAGAACTCTTCTCTGCAATCCTTTCCCTGCAGTCCTTGAGAGAAGAACTTTCTTATTCCTCATCTGGCAAGAAGCTTCCAAGGGCAGGAGTAAGCCTTTCCCTTATAAGAGGTCCCCAGCATCCCAGCAAGCCACATCACAAACATCACTTACGAACTGCCAACAAGCAAATTAAATACACCACGCCAGCGGCTACAGCATGTTAAAGCTGTTCCCAAAGTTTTTTTAAAAAGATAACATCATTTATTTGCCTCCCCAGAGAACCTCCAAACTGAAGTGGCAATAACACCTATTTGTCAAAAATTGCCCCCCAAAAGTCACAAATGCAAAGTCAGTTTGACTAACGAAAACCTGGTAATGTGGGTCAGTGCCGAAATTATCAATATTAAACATTTGATGGAGCCGGAAGAACTGAGCTCATGAGAAAAACAAGCAGGTAAGGTCCACACAGGCTAACTTTTGACTGGGGAGGCAGGCTGGTAAATTCCATCTAGAGCCACCAGAGAGAAGTGCACTCCTCTGGCAGATGAATCAGAGCACTTACAGTTAGACTGCTACTATGAATAACTCTGCAGGTATTTTTCTTTATTCACAGGGAAGAGGAGCCTCAGAAAACCCTCTCACCTAACTTAAAACAAGTTCCGCTACATTGAACAATCTATTCAGGTCTTTCAAAGCCAATCAATGGTATGCAATTAAGCTAAGATATTTCAAATCGTTAAAATTAACTAGAAAATTCACTCTTATTTTCAAAAGTGTATTTAAAGGCAATGGCCCATTTGAAAATGTTGCTATATTGACATTCCTCTGAAAAAAACAACATTTTGAAAAAAGAAGCTTTGTGATCTAACTTCAACTTAATGAACACATTTGAGGTCAAAGCGGGAATAAGGTCTGGAACAAAAACCTAGGGTAAGTACTTAGAACAAATTTTTTTGTGTGTTAAAGAGGATGACTATTAATTCAGATTCTAGCACTCTTGAGAGTTTGCTTGGCATCACAAAAAAGCAAATACAGGGAGATCTGAAATGTTAGCAGACAGCTATAAAAATTTATAGGCTGAAACAGAAATCTTAAATTCTTTCTGAAAATGAACTTAATAAGCCATTACATTTTACACTTGCTCAGTATTCTGAACAACTTTAAGTTATAGTTTCATGCACAGCAAATAAGATTATTTTCCAGAAACAGAAAGGACTACTTTGAAAAAAACATTGGTTTGCGCTGTGCTTACACAGTATAGATTTAAAAATGAATTCATGGCCATCCTTAGTTCTGTGCCCAAAGGCACAAAATGTTCTCCAACAGCACAGCAGGCACTAAGAGTGTGGAAGTGTCCAGTAAATACTTCTGTCCAAATGACAGGTGCTTTTTTGATTCTGTCTCCATTAATTCTTGACTAACCAGAAACAGATGGTTATCTAGACTTGAATTCTAACCTATATGTTAAAAATTTGCTCCATTACACAAACTAATCTGAAAGAAAGTTGAGTAACATAATTGTAGACTAAAACAGTAAACAGTGTGCTTCCACTGGCCTCCCTAAGTGTCTGGTATTCACATTAAAAAAGATGTACATGATGAAATAGTGAAGAGCTAAAGTCATTGTCGCATATTTTAGAAATAATATGTCAGTGCTGTTCATTGGGAAGAAAAATAAGAATGTTAGATGCCGCGAGGAGTTCTGTGAAGAGTTCACCAATAAAACCCAAGACTTGCAGTGTTCACTTGTCTGATTTTCTATTAAAACTAATGATCTATGCTCTCAGAAGTGTGCTGAATGGCAGTTCTGGAGAAGTAAGTAAAACTACTGTGTTAATTTCTTACCATTGTTACCCAGGCAAACTTGGCTTCCAGACCACACTATACGGTAACGCAATTCCCTCCTGCAGTTATGTGCTGTAGGCACTGCACTGGTTTCCAGCACAAAGTTTGCCACGTGTGTGCCCAGGCTGCATGATAACTGTAATAGCCCATCTTTCCCCTGATTTCTGATCCACCCTTCCTGGTGGACCACAACAGGGAGCTATACTACAAGTACCTCCTTGAGTTCTGCAGGGCCCTGACCATCATTCCCAGCCCACAGGGCGGAAATACATCTGCTCTTAAAATGCTGGATGAGGAGTGGGATCTGGCAGAGAAAGCTGATAGAAGTGGTGGGAAAAGGACCCATGAACAACAGTCTGGAAATTAAGGTACCACGACCTCATTGTTAGATGCAAACTGAATCCCTTTGACAAGAACTGACATTTCCCAGCTTCATTTACCACATATGCTCTAGTCTTATTTTGAACACCTAAACCCAAAATGTAGTATCACTCTTCAGCTGCCACTCAGCCTTCCTTAACCATGGGAGAGTCCCTCAGGCTTTTTGAGAGAATGTGATTTCATTCCAGCACATCCTGAATGGAGGGACAGAGCCTGTGACAGCAGAGAGAAGGCACTATCCTTTGTGAACACAGTAAGACATCAGCTTTTGGAGAGTGTGTGGTGGTGTGGTTTGGTTTTGTTTTGGTTAGTTCGTTGTTTTTATTGGGTTTTTTTTGTCATTTGTTTTTTGTTCTTTTGTTTTAATTTATATTTCAAAGGTATTTTTGAACTGAAAAATAATGGATTACACGAAGAAACAGCATATATTTTAAAGCATCCATCTAGAGGTATCACCTAATTCCTGCCAAAATAAATGGAATTTCGTTGCACTTGAGTTAATACTCCATTTGGAGGTTTCATGTAAGCAATCAGTTACTGTTGGTCTTGAGACTTCATCTGTACAAGACAAATAGGTATACCAGTGAGTATTGGAAGCAGCATAGCTCAATACTTTGACTAAACAAAAATAATTAAGAATCCTTTATTATAGAGAACATAGTGAATTAACTACATTTTTCTTCTTCCTAGCTATTAATTAAGTTGTGATGTTCCAAAAGATGATTTATTTGCTATCTGAATGCTGCAGTTGCTCTTTGCTGAAGCGATATAGGCAGGACTGCAGAAGGCAGCATTTTTTCTTAGACTTCTCTGTGGTTTATTCCTTTATAGAAGTAGACTGGTATTATACCTTCCTCAATATAAAAATCAAAGCACTTCTCTGGAAACACTGTCAATGATAATTTTCTTATTATTACAATCTATAATTAGAAATCTCACCCTATGGAAATTAATACGGAGATCAGGTATCAGTGCCAAGCCTTGGCAAAGGACCAGCTGAGCTAGTATGACACATGTCATAATCCTATCCTAGTCACAGGGAATTAAATGAGAGTGAATTTTCATTTATGAACACCTGCACCTGGATAGTTATTGCCTTATGGGGTTTTTTATTAATCTACAATGCTCCTTATCTGTATGCTGCAGGTTAGAGACGTTAACACTAGTAATTTTAAGAGTGAAATCACACTTAAAAAATGCTACTGCCTTATGATAATTGAGTTGAATTTACTGGGGGGTCATCTATTATGTTCTTTACTGTGAAAGCTTAGAAAGCATCCATTGAGCCATGTTCTTCTGTGGCAGAAAGGTAACTTTAATTTTAAGGATGGCTGTTTACTTTCACTGTTAACTGGATTCAAGTAAACATTTTGTGGTCAGACTATGAAATATGTGCTATAATACCTCCTTAAGTATCTAATACATATTTTTTCACCCTGAGTGTTCATGTTTGGGAGTTACTGCACAACCCGTCTTTCTAAATGTCACAGAGGACCTTGAAAACATGTGGATAATTGAGGATTTGAATATCTGAAGGGCATTGCAATGTAACGTGTCTGTTCTGGATGACATGAACTTCTTGTAGAAAACAGAATAATAGATGTTTATAATATCCATACCCTAGTGCTTTTCCAAATGATTTTCTACTGTAGGATAACTACTTTGTGAAAACTTTCCCCAAAGCAAAATAGATTATATTTTTTTATTCCCTGCCTGTAGTTCAAATCAGTCTGTGTTTATGCAAAGACCATTGTTTTCTTTTGTTTATTTTCCTATCTCTAGAACACAGATGGGAGTCTCCAGGGTGAATATAGAAAACTCCAGGTGAACAATGATGGTGAAAACTTCTCTTGGAGGAAAGTTCATTCTAAAACAACCAGTCAGTGTCCCCAAAATTTTGGACAAATGCCCAGCTCGGTTCTTCCTGAAAACTTGGAAATTCACTGATTTCTTATAACAGTGACTTCTATATGTGCCACTGGAGAGTTTTATGGATATGAGAGCTGCCTTACACTTATGTCATAAATTATGACAAGTTGTCATAATTTGTATAGCAATTGACTCTCCCAGATCACTTACAAAGAAGTTTAAATGAACCTAGGTACAACCCAATCTCTTTCACAGGTACCTCACGCTTCAAAGTGCTGATGTTTAGAATCATAGAATCACAGAATAGTTTAGGTTGAAAGGGACTTTCAAAGGTCATATAGTCCAACCACCCTGCAATGAGCAGGGACATCTTCAACTAGATCAGGTTGCCCAGAGCCCCGTCCAGCCTGGCCTTGAATGTCTCCAGCGAGGGGGCATCTACCACCTCTCTGGACAACCTGTGCCAGTGTTTCACCACCCTCATTGTAAAAAATTTCTTCCTCTTGTCTAGTCTGAACTACCCTCCTTTAGTTTAAAACACTTACCCTTTGTCCTGTCATAACACATCCTTCTAAAAAGTATGTCCCCATTGTTCTTATAGACTCCTTTTAAGTGCTGAAAGGCTGCATTAAGGTCGCCCTGGAGCCTTCTCTTCTCCAGGCTAAATGACCCCAACTCTCTCAGCCTGTCCTCATAGGAGAGGTGTTCCAGCCCTCTGATCATCATGGTGGTCCTCCTCTGGACCATCTCCAACAGGTCCATGTCTTTCCTGTACTAAGGGCTCCAGAGCTAGATGCAGGACTCCAGGCGGGGTCTCACCAGAGCAGAGCAGAGGGGAAGAATCACTTCCCTTGACATGCTGGCCATGCTGCTTTTGATGCAATACAAGACATGAATGGCTTTCTGGGCTGCAAGCACACATCGCTGGCTCATGTCAAATATTTCACCTACCAGTACCCCCAAGTCCTTTTCTACAGGGCTGCTCTGAATCCCTCCATCCCCCAGCCTATATTGATACCTGTGGCTGGCCTGACCAGGATGCAGGACCTTGCACTTGGCCTTGTTAAACCTCATGAGGTTTGCATGGGCCCACTTCTCGAGCCTGTCCAGGTCCCTCCAGATGGCATCCCTTCCCTCAGGTATGTCAACCACACCATTCAGCTTGGGGTCACCTGCAAACTTGCTGAGGGTGCATTCAGTCCCACTGTCTATGTCATTGATGAAGATATTAAACAGTACTGGTCCCAGTACAGACTGCTAAGGGACACCACCTATCACCAGTGTCCATGCATTGTGCCATTGACCACTACTCTCTGGGTGCAACCATCCAGACAGTTCTCCATCCACCAAATAGTCTGCTCATCAAATACATATCTCTCTAATTTAGAGAGAAGGATGTTGTGGGGGATTGTGTCAAAGACTTTACAGAAGTCCAGATAGACAACATCGGTAGCCCTTACTTTGTCCACTGCTGTAGTTACTCCATCGTAGAAGGCCACTAGGTTGGTCAGGCAGGACTTGCCCGTGGTGAAGCCATGCTGGCTGTTCTGAACTACCTAGGTTTCACAACATAAAGCATTTTCAGTAACACGTCTGTCTCTCAGCCTCTGGGGAATCAGTGTGTTTTGCACAGAGAAAACTGCTGACTTAGGATATCAGTTTTTCATATAGTGGCTCAGATGGAAACAATGAAAACCAGTCAAACAAAGAATAAGACTGATATGATGTTTGTCACATAGAGGTGGGAGATAATTTAGAGTTCCTTTGTACAGCAGCCTATTTCATGCCAGGTTTCATACAGTTTCTGAGTGTTTTCCAAACAAAATTATGTTTACCAGAATCCAATGGTTACTTGTGTTATTGATGTATTTGCTCAATAACCATCAATAAGAGTTATTGATGCATTCTCTCTATAAATGATATTAAGAAATGAGTTTAAATATCCCATGAAAGATTTCAGTCCCACAATTACCCAAATATTTTCAATTCATAATGTACAACTACATTTTTTACTTGTATTAGACCATAGTAAGGAGAAAGGAGTATTTGCTCTTTCACATGGAAAGGCAGTTAGGTCAGGTCAGCCACAGTACATTTTCAAGCTCTATTTTACCTCTGCTTTAAAAAAAATGCCTATTAAAAAAGTGGATGATTTATAGTCCTCTCCAGCCACTGATTATTACCTCTTAAATCTTCCAGCTAGAGACAAATGAAGCATGGAATGTCCAGCATTGACATTATAATATAGTAAAGACAACCTGTTAAATCATACATATATTGTAGTTAACTCTAATTTAGAATATAAATCTTTGTGACAGGTGATTGTGACATCATCCTCTGAGATTCATTGCAAAGGACTGGAACTTCAAGATAATTAAATGCTTTATGTCCCAGCAACCTTTTAAAGGTCAACTGGGGGGAAGTATTGGAACACTGCTGTGTGAGGGCACCATGAGTGAGTTCATCCAGGTTCAGCGCTCAGTGCTAGTAATCCTATTTTTCTCCATCTATTCAGGAAATTCCCAGAAGACTGTCTGATCTTTTGACTTCCCCAGATTTTTCCTCTTTCGTTCTTTCTGGCTAGAAGAATGTAAGTTGTACATAGCTCAGTGTTTGAAAGTTTTTGGGATATATTACTTTTTGTCCATTTGATTGCAATATCATGAGATTCATTATGCTTGTGGTACCATGCAATAAGTACTCAAATTGCAATGTCAGTGTTGAATTTGTCAACCTCTTTGAAATAAATAAAATTAGTATTCCAGGGTACAGGTGTGCTTTGACTAATAAGTGAAAGAAGAGAAATGGTGTAAGACTGCATATTGTTTTTCTAATGAATGTAGCTAGGTAGAAGGTGCTACCTTTTGGGGAAAGCCAAAGCATGGTAGAAAGCCCAGTTTGTTGCCTATTGGGTAATTACCGCTGTCCTCTCTGAACTTAATTTGCATCATTGTAGAAGGCATCTAAAGAATCAGACCCATATTAATTTAGGACTGCCATGGACATTGCACCTTGTCAATTTAACACCAGCCTATGGTTTTACAGGATCTCTGTAAAACTAGGTTTTTCTCCTTATAGCATGAATATATTTCTGATCAAGATTAAATATTTAAAAATATTTATTTCAGTCTTATAATGGAAAATATAGTGAAATACTATTTCAAGACTGCACTTAGACTGATATAATACTACAGACATAAACAGACTATTAGTGTTTGCCAATGAAAAGAAAAAAGGCAGAGTAAGTGAGAGGAAAAGAAATGTAGAACTTTCCTCTGTCATAAGGTGCAGCTCTTTCAAAATCAGGTGACATACAGAAATCACGGCAATATTCTTTCTTGTGAAAAACAAAGCAAAACCCATTTTTTTCAGCCTACTTCAACTTTTCAGCTGGAAATAACTTTTCATTCTGCTGCTTTTAAAGTATGTCTGTTGAAGAATTTCCAGTGTCAACACTGCAATAGAATGTTTTTATTTTGTTGAAATGTTCTGACAGCTCTGATGCAAAATATTTGGATTTTTTTCTCCTTGAGAAGGAAGTATGAGTAACTGAGAGAGCAAAGACATAAGAAGTTGCTGTGGGGGAGTGACCATGTCCCTTAGTCTCCTTAAGTCTTCACCTATAAGAAAGGTTCTGATGGAGAAGAGTTAACTCCATCGTGTTAGACATAAATTGACACAAAGACAATTATCATGGAAAAACTGATAAAGCAAAAAGTGGTAATTTTGTTTCTTTGCCTCTTATATATCAACTAAGGTAACAGGAGACACAAGCATCACTTTCAAAGGCCTCGTGCAGATAACTGGCATGTTTTGGATTTTATTGTTCTGTCAAACTGACCTAAGTCAAGAGTAACTCAGTGAAGGTCAAGGGATTTGCACTAGTTCAAGATTGACATAAACGAAAAAGTAGGCTCAGAAATCCATTCACATTCACAAAACATTATACAGACACATTGATAATGGAGCAAATTAACAGGAAACAATATGTTCATTACAGGACTGATTTTCAGTATATTAAGAACTTCTTTCTACCTGCAGTTCCAAACGCTCATCATTTCTGAAAAATAAGCCTTAAAACTTTTTGTTATATCTGCCCATTTTTTGCAAACCTACGGCAAACAGAGTGGAAAGTGCTAGATGGGTCTAGATGGTTCATAGATGCTCAGACTCAGGTGCACACGTTCTGCAAACTCCCTGTTTCCCCAGGAGGAAAGGAATTTCTGTACCCTGAATGGTTTATTTTATTACACTGTTATTTGTTAACCTCAGATAACCACTTTCTTATCTAAAGAAACCAAAAGTGGATGCTTTTGTTGTTGGATGAGAAATGTTTCTAAAGAATAATCCACTTGCAGGGAATCTGCAGTAAGAACGTGTTTCCCAGACATCTGAACGCTGGCAAACCAACTGACCCCAACTCTGTTGAAGTGAGCATTTATATATTCTCTTCCACTAGGCTTAGAACAAAAATGTTTCAGCCTTCATACAGATTGAAGTAATTTGCTTCTAGCAGAAAGTAGTCAAGGAAAGACAAGACTCTGTGAAAAAAAACCATGTACCTCTGTAGCTCTGGATAGAAGGAAGCCAGTGGAAATCAATATAAATGTTCCTGACTGCAAGCCCAATTTTGCAAGGTGATAAATTAAATGTGTCAGTGAAGAGCTGAATCCTATTAAAGCCAGTGAGATCAAGCATATGCCAAAACATACACACACGCCAAAAGCTCTAATGAAAGGAGGCCAGGAATGTTAAGGACAGATTGGAAATCCTGATTCCCAAATCTCAGGTTTTCCTTTCACTTGTGACGGCATAAAATCACTGAGGACTATGGATGAGGCAGATATAAGCCCCACAGACATGAGTAGGCATCAGCACCTCAAATAGTACTGCCAAATGCAAACTGAGTTCCTGATCTGCTCTTAAAGATGCATTGCAAATAATCTGTCAGATCTGGATCTTCTCAAATTGAATCTGAGGGAGAAAAGGGAATTGAAATTCTTCAGTAACACAAGTAAGGCTAATTTTTCATGCATGAAAGCCAAGGACAGGCAGCTCTGCATTTCCTGAAATACTTGGCTTTGTACTTAAGCCTAAAACATACTTACGCATTCATAACTATATCCAGAAAAAAATACAAGGGTCACTAGCCTTTTCTAGTGATGGGCACACGGTGTCCCCCATGATTTGGTTGCTGTTATATTTTCCCTTCTGAGGGATCTAATGTTTGGGGAATTTCAGCTCTCAGCAGGGCAGTGTCTGTTGCACTCCTTAGCGCTTTCAGAGGTGTCCCCAAAACGTTCAGGCTGGGGCATGATGTAAGAATTGGGATGCTCAGCACCTAAGGCACACAGATGTTTCCCTTGTAAGTCTGCAGCTCGGAAGGAAGTTGGAGTGTGTTTGGCTTCCAGCTCAGGATTTAGGTGCCTACAACTTACCTGCACTTTGCTTTACATGCCAAAGTCCTCTCACAAATGTAGCCAGCAGCCATGAAAGGATTGTATGCACCATTATTGTGCACAAGACTGGAGGAAGCATAGGCAATGAAAGAGAGCTTACCAATTTTCACCCCAGATGTCTTCACCTTTGTGTCTATTAGTAGTTTTCTTCATGGACTTTTATCATCCTCTGGGGTATCATCCTGGTTCTCTGAATCTCTCTACAATTCTGTGCTCATCTCTCTTCAAAAGGAAAACTTCTGAACTTCATTCCATAGAGAAGATTACCCAAGCACTGAAATGTCTAGGAGAGAAGTAATGAGTGTAACTCCATGGATAACTGCAGTATGTGTATGCAAATTTCTAACCTACTGAAAGTACACAGATTAGCAAGGACCACTGAATTAGTCAACAGGAAAGTCAAAACTGATTAAAATTTTACAGCAGATTAACTATTGAAGTAGCTATCATGAACTTCATGAAGTTTTAGTTATATTATTGAAAACGATCGTGGTACACTGTATCTTTACAATCAGCTATACCACTGTTTTTTTATTAAATCCACTTGAATGGGAAATGGCTTTTTAAACAGGGATAAAAGAAACCTAGAAAGTGCAATTGTCAGTCCAGGCCTGAGACTAGCCTTGCCAACTGCTCATGATTTGGAGAAAGTCGAAAGAATTTCTAGAGTGTATAAATATAAAATAACCTGCTGCTAGTTCAGAGACTTGAGAGCAGAAGGAAAGTACCAGACTTTAACAAGCTGCCTTTCAGAACTTCTGCTCCTGCAGCTTTTTTTTTTGTTTTGAAACAGAGTAATGAGAACTGAACATCCCTGATGCCTTCTGCAGTCACTTCAGCAAAGTCTATAAAGACACCAGAAGATTTTTTTCATATTTTGTTACATCCTCTTATTTGCGCAGGTCCACAAGCAAACAGGATTAAAAGTTATATATATTGTAAAGTCAAGAATTCAGAAGTTAAGATTAAGTTACACATATCATGTAGGAGAAACATTAATTTGACTTCAATTTGTGCACAAATTTGTGAATGAGTTCAGGTCACTTGGAAAAAAAACCCAAACGAACAAACAAAAACCAAAACCAAAACAAACTAACAAATATGACCCAACAAAACAACATGTAATCCTGCAGCTGAAGTCTGTACCATAATATGTAGGTGCGATGGGGCAGGAATAAAGAGGACAGCTGTGGCTCATTGTGTGGGCCAAGGGTATACACCCAATAACAGGGCTGACACTTCCGTTGCTATGCCTGATCTCATACTTCTGAGAGGTTCTTAGTACAGGCTGTTCTACAGAAGCCAGTGATTTGGTTTAACAGGTGATAGCTCCACTAAATTGAAACAGAATTTCCTGGGACAAAGAAAAGCCTTTTTATTTTTTTCTCTCTCTTTTTTTTTTTTTTTTTTTTTTTTTTCCTTTGCAGAGTTTCAAAGCCTTGCTGCAGATGCTGGAGATGGTAAAGCTTCTCAGAGAGAAGAATAAAAAAAGGAAAAAGGTCATCTGTGTCTGATACGAGGGAATATTAGAAAATCAAAGAGTTTTGCTTTTGTCAGTAAAGCAGAGATTTTCAGAATTATTTCAAGGCTTTTTACCTGATCAATTACATGTAGCACAGGATCAAGCACAAATACTGGCTCACGGATATTCCATCCAATCTGCATTATTTGTTTTGTTTGCTTATAACTTAATTTTACTTGCTTGCAGGCCATCCAGTTTGAAAATTATCAGTATGTCCTTTGGGCACTGATACTTCAGATACTCCTTCTCTAAATGAACAAATTTACATATTTAAAATTCCTCATGAACAGATATACATGTATGTATATACACATATTAACATGTATGTGTAGGTATGCAAATATATCCATATGCATTAAATGTGTATGCATATGTATTTATATATTAACCCCATGAGTACGGTGGAACTTTTTCCCAGACCAGCAGAAAATAAAATGTTGAGCTCGTAAGTTCTGAAGACTTAATTTGTCAATATTTTACAATTTATTCGTGTTTAGCACAAATGAATGTATCAAAAATTTCTTATGCTTAACAATTTGACATATTTTTGCTAGGTTTACTGCTCTCACTTTATGAACATAGCAGAAAATATCAAATATCTGCTCTGTGTGACACTTTGCAAAGATTAATCCATAAAACTTTGTGATTGGACTTCTCTCATGGCTGGAAGCTCCTGTGAAGGATGGTGAATGGATTACCTGAGGACATGTCCACAGGGTACACACTGGGATATAGTCAAGTCACCTCTCAGGGTACAGCTTTGAAGCAGCACCCTGCAGAGACAGTAGGACTGGCTCATGAGAAGCTGAGCTCTGCAATTGTCACAACATCAAGCTCATTATCTTCTGCCTGGCAGGGTTCTCAGGAGGACTGGTGAGGAAGGGTGCAGTGATGCTCTTAGGGGTCATACTAGGGATTCCTGCATTGCATTCTGTTCAGTGCCACAAAAGCTCTTATTTGAGGAATTTGACTTTTCAGACAGGTTCAGAAATAGTGCCTGGATTGTACTTTCAGTTACACCAGTAACCTTAAACAGCCTGTGAGTGGTCTTTGCAATTGGAGAGTTTCTATATACACAGAATTTTGTACTAATATGACAGGCTGGAACTGGGACTTACATGTCTTATTGGCATGTCTACATCAGTTAAGTATTGAAAAACCACCATAATCCAAGCCCCAAAAAGTGTCTCATAGGCAAAGGTTAATAGCACCATATTACTTTGTCTGACACAACTGCTCCAGTACACTATCTAATTTCACTAGGAGGATTGCTCTAAACTACAGAGAAGTACCATATTGACATCCATGGTACTTTTACAACTAACATTTGCATGATTCTTTGAACGATTTACTACTGCTCTACTGGGATATAACAATGCCAGCAAGTTCTCCTAGATGCAGAGAGATAAATACAACTGAGAAAAAAGAAATAGACCTCTACCTTTATAGCTCCTTAGTGAGGACACTCTTTCGCTTGTGAAAAGTACTGTTATCATGATAAGGTTTTCATACCCACGTCTCCTACCTAGAGAGAAAGTTCCAACAACTGTAATCACTAAAGAAAGACATAGACCATCAAGTCTACATTCCTAATGCAAGGCAGGATGTGTGTGATGGTGTTCTACTGTTTTTACTATCAATCTACTGCCAGTGTTTCACTGTATCTTTAGCTGCTTTAACTCTCTTTAAGTATCTTTAACTGCTAAACAGACTTCTTCTTAGTATCCATTACTTCTCAGTCTGATTACATTGGAGAAGATAAGTAGCTTTTTCTTTCTTTAGAGTAACTTTGGAATATTCAAGTCTTTATCAGATCTGTCATCAATCGCAATTTATCAAAACCCGTTTCTAAACCAACATTTCTGTGTTTGTAGAAAAAATGAAACCATGTATCTCAGAGCTCACTATTTAAAGAAGTAAAAATTACCACTGCTATAACTAAATTGTAATCAATGAGCAATGAAAAATCTGTGGATGTTCAGTAGAAGGTAGCTAGAAAAAGTTGCTGTCAGTTGGCTGAACACACTACAAAGGGGCCAGAGTCCAGCCAAAGAACTGAAAATATTCTAAAAATCAGAAAGCATTATGAACCACTGATGTTCTTCTAATCATGTTGGAATTAGGCCATTTAGATCTTGTTTGGATGTGTTTACTAAACACTGAAGTAACAGAACATGGCTGAAGACGTATAAGAATATGGTTTTGCCCAAAGCAAGAAGTACCATTTTTTGCTGGTTAAGGTTTGTTGTCTGTCATTTTAACCTATATACAGAGATTGACCTGGGGGTGAATTCATCCAGCCTTGCTTTGGACTGAAAGCGAGATTATAAAACAGGAAGCATGAATACATGAGTAGAATGAAAAAAAAAAAGAAAACATTAAAGGCTAAGAGACAGTACAAAGTCTTAAAACTGTCAAGCTTCTTCAAGGAGGAAGGAAGATTTAAAATGAACAATAAGTGCTTAGAAATAAAGATCTGGAAGGTCATGGACATTCAATTCAAGGAAAACCTTCCTACACTAGGATGAGAAGAAATTATGTAAATGAGAATTATGACTCTTTAGGAAATGATTTAGAAAAGACTTGTGGCTATTTCAAACAAAAGACAACAGTACAATTGAATTTTTATAGATCATACATAGTTAATGGATTATTAGAGCCTGCAGAAAACAATTTTTTGTAATGGGGGAAATCTTAAAAAAATCACATCATTGAAATTTCCATATAAATTATTTTTTCCTTCAGGTTCTGATAAAAGTATTGGTTTATGAAGGACTGATAGAAAAATCAGTTTTGCTGAAAAACTAAAATATACTGTAAAAATGAAAAAGCTATTTTTTTTTAATTCAGAAATTCTTCTGTAACTTCCTGTTGCAATATTCTCTGTGTCTGGCTATCATCAAACATCTCTTAGACTACACTGTATTTTTTTCAGGCATCTTATGGTTAGTTTAAAGTCAAAATTTCAGTGAAGTGAATGAGAAAAAGGATCAAACTGTGCAATTTAATAAGTTATCCACATAATTTACAACTAGAACTCTACAAATACTGAATTTTGTAAAAAGATCCTCTTCCCTCGTTAGATATGATGCACTGGATGTTTGAAGACAGGGACTACAAGAAATCTGCCCAGCCTGGGGAGAATGACAGAAAGGGAGGGAGAGAGGGAAGCAGGGAGGAAATTCCTATGGCTTTATATCAAGAAGGGCAATTTCATTTCTTTCCTAAATATTCAAAGAGAAACCTGTAATTTTTCCTACTGAAATGGGTGGAATTTGACTTCTTCGGTAATCTGATTAGACTCATGTTGGTATGCACCAGCAAATACTCCAGCAAATCAAAGAGAAATGAAAGATTCTGCATTTTATAAAGAAACAGATTGTCATTCCTGTTTACCCATCTCTAGCAAAGACAGCATCAGCCAGATAGTGAGACTTGACATTTCAAAGAAAGGAATAGCTTCAAGAGAGGATGTGAAAAAAACTCTTGGAAAGCTCTGGTATTTGGAAACAATTATTTAATTTGACTCCTGAAACTTCATGAAACTGTATTTTATTTTCCTGTTTAGCTCTGTAAGAGGAGATATTTGCTCTGCTTGCAGTTAAGGAGGTAGAAACACTGGAAGATTCCTCTCCAGTGCCAAAATATCAGGAAATTAGTATAATGTATTCAAGGAGTTGATACAAGCATATACAGCAATTTAAAGCAGGGTTGTCAACTCCAGTTAAAGCTGCTTAAGCTGTGCTATAGCCAGAGTAAAGATGCACATCGCTTTTGAAATGAAATATTGTGGTTACTGCTTGGTGCAAAAAGGCTCATAGCAAAAGTATCACATTTTCCAAGTAATGTTTCTGTCTGCTCGTTTGATAAGCAAGGCCCATCTCTTGCTGTGTGTATAACCATGTTAGAAATTGCTTTTGAGGGGGATCTCCATTTGTCCCTGTTTTTCTGTGCTTGGATTCATGGTGCGGGGTGCTCTGAGAGCGCAGGAGTGGGACTGCTCCTGGACAAGGTTGAGGAACATGCACCAGGAGTTATCATCTGCTGTGTTGCAGCTGCTGATGGGAACCCAGTACATGGGGCCAGTGTGAAGGAGAAGCCCCGTGACTCTGCAAGGCTGTCCCCAGAGGTACAGCCTCAGCTGTCTCTTCAGCACCTCTGCTCCTCCAGCACTATGTGGCTCCTTCATATAGACACACCCTTTACCTCACTCAGTGTTTCACGTTTTGTCTTGGATAAGATTGAGTAGTTTTTAGATTGAGCGATGAAAGTTTGGAAATACATGTGTGTTCAGATACGTCTTAAAGCAGTTTTTCGTCTTTCTGTTACATTTGTGAAACAATGAAGAGTCCACTTAAACTCGCTTTCTTGAGTGTCTTCCAGGTAGGTATGAGATCTGGGTCTGCTGAAATACTTTTCCTGGCAAGGAGCACACAGAAAACCCCTCATATCTAAGGATCCCATTAGTACTATGCAGAGAGTGCTTCAAATCCTGGGTACTTCAGCGCTCAACAGAGATGAGAGGAAACCTCTTGATGCAGCATACAGCCTCCAAAATGATAAAATGCACAGGTTTCTGTTATTTGAAGCAATCTGATTTTCTACAAAACAAAACCTCTGTTTAAAGAATATGTTATAAAGAAAAAATTGCTGTATTAGCTTGATTTTTTCCCACATGATTCTTTTCCCATTTTCTTGGGTTAAACATTTTCATGAGGAGAATGTGAATTAAAAAAAATGACAGCATAAAGCTGGGCTTGGTCAAGCCTCAGCTTAACAAGACTACCTGATGAGGAGAGGAGCGAGAGAACCAAAGGGGTCATGATCTGCGGCAGGTGGCTGTGTCTCCAGTATCCACTAGTCTAAAATGTATTTTTCTACCTGTGGTTCTGTATATGCATATTACAGGCATTTCTGGGTTGAAATTAGGTGATTTAATTGTCTGAATCAAGTTTGCTTCTGAACGTGGGAGTTTACGTGAATCTCAGTCTTACTAGTATGTTTTGTGAGAAGTCATTTTCTTTTATCAAAAAACAAACACCTTGTTAATCTGCTTTTTATGTGATAGGTCCCCAGAAAAAAAGGAAGAAAACAAAACCAAATAAAAATCACACATTGTGCATGAGAGTTATTGCAACTTCTTTGCAAATGTTTTTCTTTTACACTAAGTCATTTCAGTCTTCAATCTTGTTCATATTTTCTTTTAAATAGAGCTTGATTTTCACTGTGTGTGAATATTATATAAATATTATATTCAGACAGGAGCAGGATAAATTTGTTGAAGAAATTCTAACATATTTCATATTAGATAACAATCTAAAAGTTGCAACAGCTTTTCAACTGCGAAACTGAGATTTTGTAAGTGTATCAGAATTCTGATTATAAGAAGTTTTTTAAATTAATTTTTCATTTTGTTTTGAAACAGAAGACATTCAAATGGCTGTAGTTTTCCACTCCACTGAGGACTCATCGTGTGTCCAGTTCTCCAAGTGTCTTGGAAAGGTGTTAAAGCAAAATGTAAACAAGATAATAAACCAGATGAAACCTACTCCCTACAGCCTCATCTATGCAGACATATGTCCACAAGGGATTACTTTAACAGACAAATTAGCTGTTCTCATCTAGAATAATAATCACAACAAATAAGCATCAACTGATGAAATACAACCTCATATGAAAGCTAATAAAGAAAAATTGATTCAGTTTTCACAAAAAATATTGAGTTTGAATCTTAAATATTCTGAGGCTGTTTTATATGACTTGAATAACACACAGCAGATTTGAATTGCTAATTACATTCACCCTGTATACATAAGGTCACTTTTTAATACTATATGGCTGCAGAAAGGCTGGAGGGTACAAAAAAAATGAACACGTCACCGTGACATACATTTTTCACATTCCAAGAGCATATCTAGGTTACAGTTTTACAAAACGTGAAGTTCCTTTACAGAAGACTTCGGAAAAGTGAGGACAGCTTTTGCTGTCAAAACAGGTGCAAACTAAATTATTCATCTTTACTAAATTTTGATATTACATCTTGGACATTTTCTGTTGTCAGAGGAAGTGATTTCCAGACAAGACACATTTACAACAATTCCTACTAGATAGTCAAGTTGTCTTTGATTAAGTTAGTGAAACTGAAGAATATATGTGACAGGATGGTAGGTTAACAACTCAGCCAAGGCAAAATGAGGTATATAGTCACTGTGGAGTGTAGATTTACTAATAGGTCTAGCAATCTGGATAACACAGATGCAGCCCAGAATCTAATAGGAAATTAATCTTGTAGAAAGACAAACAAATCAATAAAACAAAATAAAACTATTTCATCTTAAAGTTATTTCTGGAAAAGGTATTATTCGACGAAGGACGCGGGGTGTGCAAAGAAAATACAGTATATAAGCATTACTTACATGAGTATGGAACCGGTATAGTAAAGGCAGTTCTTAGTATCTGATGGGAACAGACACAAAAATCGACCATTATGACCACAATAAAAACTAACTAATATGTAAGAAACATTAAATTAAAGTTGAATGATGATTGAAAGGGAGGCTTGGCTTTCAGTAGGTACCTGAATAATCCCAAATTTAAGTCTAGAATTAGTAGGATGCCTTCCTGTCTAAGAATTTTGCAGATTCAGAGTGGAGAAAAAGGAACAGAAGCTTGAAAAAAAGTTGTGCAGACAAAACTAGAGAACTGATGTAGCTCCACGCCACTCCTCCTAATTTTGTAACATAAAGAGATGTACATGTAAATCCCTTTTTTAAACTTTTGAACAAAACAGAAATAACTGTGTGCGTTGTCAGGATTTTGTGGCAAATTCTGGGACTGGTAAAATGATACAGTGAAAAAAATAATGTGTTTTTTTTTTCTTCCCCTCCTTATGTCTCTCCCAGCTGCAGCTCAGGAGTTTTATTGTAGTCATTTTGACGTAAAGCAATTAAGATATGAGTAAGGAGATTTAAAGGAATGATATGAGCAAGAGATTTATGAAGCTTGAAAATAAAGCCATGCACTGTTCCAATAAAACACTTGTTCTGTAGAGTGATTTGCTTCTTGAGGAGGGTTATTGACCTTGTACAGGAAAGACATGAGACAGAAATAGTTATGTGATTCATTAGGTTGACATTTCTTCTTGTTTGTCTTTTGGGTTTTTTTGGTTGGTCGGTTGGTTTTGTTTTGTTTTGTTTATTTTCCTTGTTCTTTTGCTTATAGCTAAGCATGATGGGATCTGGTTTTGCCTTGTCAGCTAGTATATGGGAAGCAGTTTGTCTCCAGATTACAAACATGGTTCTTTCTCCTTTTCCATTAAAATTCCTAACAGAAAAGCTCTACACACTGGTAAATTCCCAGTGTCACTTCTTTCCAAAGATGTCCAAGTATAATGCAGCTGATAGGCTGCTGACAGGCACAGGGTTTGCTTGGTGATCTGTTCAATGAGAAAAGTGGGGAGAGTAATCAAAAGACAAAGAAGTTATACTGATGCTGAAAAAAGCAACCTCAAAATCGAAAAGATGTCCTACTGACTGTCTAGCTGGAACTGAGTGTAGTAGTCTGCTGGCATCCTGATGACCTGCTGAAGTTTTCACAAGAGCCTTCTCAACGTGTTATATATTGTATGATGATAACTTGACTGTCCAGCTGACATCACTCAGAGCAATAACCTTTTCTCTAATAGGATATGGAAGGGTAAGAAACATGTTTGTGCTGATTATATTTGATTTATGGCCACAGAGGAAGGATACGAATTGTATGACTAAGACTTTTATTATTCATGCAATATCCTATATGAGCATAACTTGTAATAGGCCATCAACTAAAGGTTGATTTTTATAGAACTTGTTAATCACAGAGGTCCAGAACTTGAGAAGTTATTGATTTCAACAGGAATGAGCCATTTAAACACCTTTGAACATCTGGTCTTGAATTAATGTAGGGTGATGTCTTTAATTCATACCTAAGTAGAGCTCCCATTGATTGATTTGAAAATATAAAACCAGGTGCGTTAACAAAAAATGAAGGTGACCTCCTGTTGTTGTATCAAATCACCAGTAGTACGTTATTTTTAATGATATGGTAATTATACACTATAGCTAAAACCTTCTGTTAGAAAAATACCTTGTCTCCTGATTTTAGACAGTTCTGTTTAGGTAGGCTGAATCACCTTCAGAAAATCTATCTCTCTCCACTGACTTTGCAGAAAACCTAGGATGACTAAGCTCCCACCTGGGTTATATGGAATGGGATTAATCATGTGGGATAAATTGAGGACTGAAGACACCAGCTATCTTTAAAATTCTCCAGGGATCATGATTCAGCTGTAGGACCCTAAATAGTTTGTTCCAAAACCTAATGGCATGTCCTTTCACAAATATTTTTTTTCTGTCTAAAGGGTTTTCATCTGTTTTTCTTCACACCATCTCTTAGTTTCATGTAAATTTTAATATTGAGGGCTGAGCAAAGAATCCGGGAGACAAAAAAAAACACTCCTGAAGGAACTGGGTTCAAGCCTATCAGTTCATTTCACAAGTCCTCATTTAACAGATAGAATCATTGTTAGCTCCACCATGAACAAGTTATTACCATAAACTCCTTAGGACAAACAGCTTTGGGTCTAAAGTCAATCACACTTACTACCTTCAGGAGTTAATTCAGGGCCCAGTTTAGGGCAAAGAGCTGAATGTCAAGGAGATTCTCTTCTCGAATTCTATTAGCTTTAGCGTTCATTTAAACATATTTTTATGCCAATGTGGCATAAACTAGGTTTTCCTTGCCAACACTGCCTGCCTCAGCACTGCAATGATGACACATGGCTAACATTAAGTAGACATGACAGCCTGAAAACTTTCCCAAAGGGGTCTGACATAACTTGCCAGAATGACATGGGGGAATTAGGGGAAATTGAAGATCGTATCACCTAAAAAAGAAACTATAATTTCCTTAAAATTGAGCACTGCACTCAGCTTTGTGTCTTCTCATGTCAGCCTAAATGACTGAGGGCTTTGAAGTACAATACAGTTCTGACCTCTTCTAGGGCTGAATTACAAATTCATGAAGTCAAAGACACAGAAGACTGACATTATTTCAGTGAAATGGAAGGTCAGATAGCACAGCATCAGGGCAACTGAAAGCTCTGAAGATAGGATCAAAGGCTTGAACTGTCCTTTACCTTCAGGAAACAGTGAAAGGGATGGTTTCCAGCATTTTAGCTGAAGAAGCAAGTAGGTGAAAAAGAGCAATCTGATATAAAATAAAAACACTAGTATGTAAATCAAAATCCTAATAAAATAGTAGTTATCGCATGACAAGCACCAGGAAAACCTACATGTTTGATCACAAACATCATTATTTTTAATAAGATGTTAATATAGTATCATCTAATTTGGTTTTGTAAATCAATATGATCCTGACACACAGTGTCAAGACAACACACAGCTCTGCACTCACAAGTCGACACACAAAATTTTCTCAGTTGTTTCTGCAGCATATTTGGCAGAACCTGGGAGCCTTGGAAGCTGTCCTTATACAGCAGAAAGCACTAGGTCATGCAGATAGCTTTCTTCAAAGACAATTTTTAAGGAAAACAAAGGCAAATGAGCAATACAACCTGTGCTACTACAAAAATGTAAACTCTAATTAACTGCTAAACATCTTGAACTATTTAGCACAAATCTTCAGAGCAGTAGCAGAGAACCCAAGTTTGTATTCTACCCTAGAAATGTAAACAGTGGTGTGTCCTCCAGATACTGAAATCCAGAAGAAAGTTTGAGACTCTCCAATGCGATTTCTTGACAATTTCTTAGAGGCTTTTTCACATTTCTAGTGCTGCCTTGAAATATTTTACAGGCTTGGTTTCTCTCCAGATTGTATTGCTTAATCACAACAAACTGTCACACATTGTCAGTCTCCACCAGTGGAAATGATAATGAGCTTCTTCACTTTACAAAAACACATCCAACTGATTTCAGATTGATGGCAATGGCAAACAATTTTGCCCCAGCCTTTGATGAACATATTTGTGAAGCTTGGAAATTCCATCCCAGAAGAGTAAATATGCTCTTGGCAGTTGGAAGACAAATAGTGCCAGGGCTCTCTTCTAGTACTACTGAATTTATCATGGAGCAGATGTTTATTTGCTGCCCTTCATGCATGATTCTCTAAATTCTGGGCTGCCATTAAGGCTGTTGTCTCTAATGGCCACTTCCACATGTAGATCACTGAGTAACAAATCCCCTCTTGGGAACATTGGTGTTAAAAATGCCGTAGTTCCTTTTCCAAAATCCCAAATGTGGCATGGGTCTTTACTCTTTAATACTGCAAGAGTTTTACTTTCCTTACTTTATTACTTCTGGACTGCAAATACAGGTTAAAACCAAGTTCAATTAAAGGGTAAACTTGCCTTGTTGGCACCTATTCAGGAGTCCTTGCATTGTACCCATGCAGTCCGGTGAAGCATATGTAAGGTGCAAAGACAAATGTACAATGTGACAAAACGCTGTTTCTTATAGGAGCTCAGAGAGCAGCTTGCTGGCTATACGTTCTGTCTATTTGGGCAACAGCTTCCCTTGCTACCAACAATACAACAGGAACTGGAATTGGTGCTTTGCTTAGAGCCGTGGTCATGAAAATGTGTGTCTTGCTTCTGGTTTAAGCAACAAATGCGACTTGGGCTTCAAATATCCTTCAGCTCTTTCTGAAATTCAAGCTTTTATGATGTTTTCCTAGCAGCCGGTAAATTTAAAATTATTATTAAAATACAGGTTGCTTGCAAATCTTGGTGCTGTCCCTAGGATCATTTCCATAATATGTGATATGGAAATCATTCCACTGAACCCGAAGACCAGCAAATACATCCTAGTAATGTAGCAGAGTATAGCCATACTACCATTTTGGACATAATGAAATAACTGAACCACAGAAAGAGTTGACAAGGGCTTGATCATGTGGAGTATAGTAGAGCATATTGGAAAGGTAAAGTACCAGCAAAGTGTGCAAGACCAAGATCTATACCTGTTCACTGCTTCTACCTCTCCTCCATTTAATTCTGGTTGTGAACAAAATCCTGGATTATTAAGGACTCACTATGGAGTTAAAGTAATTGTCTTCTTAAACACTCATAACAGGATAAAAGATTTATTATACTTTATTTTCCACCAGATTTTTGCAACTCATTTATAGAATTGTAAATATTCAAGTAATGACAGCTTTCCACACTATACAACGGATAGCAAGTCTCTAATTACATTTCGTCTATAAAGCTAACTGTTACAAAAATGCTTTCTGCATTGGGAAAGAGACTAGATGCATGCTCATTTGCCCACACCATGGTATAACACTACAGAGATCTCAAGCTGCTTGACTTTTCAAAGGTATATTTGAAAGAAAATAATGATATACTTTCTGCTCTTTTTGTCATGTGAAGGAAATGAAAATTGAGCTTCATGTGGGGATTGATAATTTAAGAGCCTTTGAATTAGTCCCAAACACACTACTTTATGAAACTCGAAAACAGAACAGTTACAGTAGCAGTAACTGCAGAAAATTGAAGTAACTTTATAACTAAGTATAACTATAACTTTGTAACTAAGTACAGTGGGTGTCATGAAAGAATCAGCATTCATCACAGGGGAAGGTGGTATAACACCTATGAGAAGTGCAGGAGGTACTACAGCTACTGAGCACACTTGGAGTGGCAAGTGGTGCTCAGGAAGATAAATAATGGAGAAGGTTATCACCATCCTGCCAAATTGTGACTGATTACAGATATTTATAACCAATTAAACGATCAATGCAACCACTGTATAGCACCACTTCCACGACTGAGATCAGTATGAAGTTTTCAGAGAGCTTATCGGTGAATAACTAATCTCTGAACCAAATGTGTGAGGTAATTGAGATATGCTTATTCATGGAGAAGAAAAGAGCTGTAAATATGTGTTTTCAGAGTGTCTGAGTTTTCTCACCTGACACAGAATAGCTCAAGCCTGTTTCAAAATGTACAAGCATCTGCAGTCCTTCCTGAATCCAGAGGAGGTGATGGTCATCAGCCCTTCTAAAATCAGGTGCACACACCTATACTTATGACTTTAAATGGAGGATTAAATATAAAAAAAACTTGTAGTTTTTGTTAGGGAATCCATTTGTTCTCTTACCATGTTCTGAGGAACACCCATATGGCATTCTGCTACACACTGGCATATTTCAGTCACTGTATATAGACAACAGCATTTGGAAGAAAGCGACCACTTTGACAGATTCAATATCATGCAGTCAGACTTTTGATGATTTTAGGCAGCTGAACATCTCTAGAAAGCCAGCCGCCAGTGATTTTCCAAGTACCTCACAGAAAATCAGACGCCAAGTCAGGTTTAAAGGTTAGATATTCCTGGCTTCACAGGTAATTGACTATTCTGAATTACTAACTTGAAAGATTGATTCGAATGACCGCAGGCGCCTTACAAGACAGCTAAACTGTATAGATCTCCACAGTTCATCCTCATATGGAGACATCTACCACTAAACCTTAAACAGTTATGTCTACCTACTTCCACCTATTGGCACTTCATGTAATTTGGTCTAGGGAAAATTTGCAGGTGGAGGACGTATTCTCCAAATTCACTGCAAGAAGCCAAATCTATGTCACATCAACATCTGCTAAATGAGGAGAACTTCTGCAAAGGATGAGGGTTCAGGAAGGTGTCATCACTCACAGAAGCCAGGGATCTGCTGAAGGCATATGGGTAGCCCAACTACTGCCTTTAGCACAGCCACATTGACCTTACACTTGCTATTCAGAAGGCCACAGCATGACTAGTTCATTACTTAGCTTTTGGCTGTGGCTTTACCTCACTGTAGATCAATATTTTTAACTTACAATTCAAGCCAGGTTGCTGTCATGGTTTAAGTGAATTAAAACTAAACTACCAATAGCTGCAGGGGAGGTGATGTGGTGCCGGTAGAAATCCTCTCCCTCTTGAGCTTCCCCCAAATTCATCAGAGATATGTAAACCCCTACCTTAAAAGCAGGAGCAGGAGTTTGTGTCTGGGCATATTTCACCATTGAGCATGTCCTGTGCCCTCTGTCCTGCTTTCACTGTCACCCCAATAGGAGATTTCCTGATCACCTCCAGGTAGTGATGAATTTCTCCTTCCCTGAATCAGTCGTTGTTTGGAGATGCACATGGTCTTAGCGGCCCTTTGAAACAAGACACACATTTGACTGTTGCTGCTGATTTACTGCAAGACCATGTGAACCCATGATGTTGTATAAATAAGATACTTCTTCTAAACGAAGTCCTTGCCTCTTCGTCCAGTGCTTTGTTGGACTGCAAAAAGCAATCTAAAAGATTAATTTCTTCCCACCAGCAGCACATATTGGAGATATTCAAAGGACAAACATGGGCTCTGTCAGGCTCTTGATGGAAGCTTTCTAGCTCTGTTTCCACATTCAGCTGCAACACCAGGAAGCTGAGAAACTAAGAGAGAAGTGTAAAGGATCTACAGTATGTATCCACAAGAGATGAAGGATAAAAAGGAAAATGAAAGACAATGTTTTGTTTATTTGTGTTTTTCTCTTCAGTACCATTTTAGCATATTCTTGTTTGTTCGTTAGCTATATATTTTATATTAAAAGAGAAGATCTCTTTGTTTATATATTAATTATGGTTTATTTTTAGTTTACATATCTAATATACATAACAATGCTGAAAGGGAATAAAAACATTTTCCCTTTGTGGGAATTTTCCTGTGCAAAGTTATTGTTATATTCCATTTTTGTCACTTTTTTTCTGTGTTCTAGGATCATATGAGAAATGAGAGCATCTCTTTACTGTGCAGGGAATTAATAAGTGTTTCCAAAACCACTATGTTACTATAATACCAAAAGTGTTTTAATTTTATGTAGCTCTAATTTTTCATTGCTTAGTTGTCATGGAAAAAAATTCCAAGCCCCTAAAGTAACCATGAAGAGAAGATAGACTGGCTGTCTAACATCCAGGGCTTGGCTTCGTCTCACTTGCTCATTGGAAAAGATGAAGAATTTTATGGTTATTATTTTTGTATTTTTATTGCCTTTATAGTTTTTTATGCCAGAACATTGTAAATCCTAGTAAAATATAAGAATTACTGAATTCATTTTCTGGACTTACACCACCATGTTCTGCTTAGTTAATAATGAACCTTTTTCATAACTTGTAAAAGATGTTACTAGCTTTGGTTTGAAATCATTGAATACTACAACAGCAACTGAAATTTCAACAAAGGTGACAGGTCTAAATATCATTTCTATATGATCACTAAACAAGTTCTAGATTTAAAGAAAAATAGGTACTCATTAAATTATCATCTTTTGTATGCAGAGTTATTTCTTATAAGGTAAATTTTGTGTGCATTGTACCTCAATGACATTTTGGCCCTTTATATTTGTCCCTTTGCAACCAATCTATGACTTTTCTTTCAAGCCACATCACACCAACACAACACAGCAGAGGAACACAACTACGCCACCAATTATTTTTTCTCAGCTGCTGCTTAGTAACAATGAATGTTTATTTTTAAAGTACTTTGCCACCTTTAAAACCCTAAAATTAGTACAAAACTATAAAAAATGTTTTGTTCCAAGAAAAAATACTTGGGTTGTCTAAAGTACATGCCAAATTAAGTATGAATTTGCTATGATTATCTAATCAAAATGAACATATTTCTGTCACCTCGTGGTGGTTTCTACCTATAATAATAAAAGATACATTATTCAAAAATTCCCTTGATTATTTTTAATCTATAATTTTAAAATGCTTTCTCATGCCTGTCCCTTAATGTAAGTATCTTAAATGAACGGCAGTATCATTTTTTTCCTGGTTCTAATTATTAAGATCTCTGAAGCAAGTAAGAAATGAGTGCGCTACACAAAGTACACTCTGTACTGTGAATTATTCTCTGAGCTGCTACCTGTTCAGACATAATTTTCAAGCATGTAATTGCTGATGCCAGAAACCCATCTCAGATTGTCTGTACCACTGTGTTTCCTAGTGGGTTTGCAATAATTGATTTCCTTTCTACTTGCATTTACATCAAACAATAATATGCAGTGCTTATTTATTGACAATAGAAAGCTGTCAGCTGCTTGTTCATCTTGTGGGCAGCTTGAGAATTGAGTGGCAAAACCAATTCATAGCAGCTGGTTAATAATTTTAAATAATGTAATTTTTTTTTTTTTTTTACTAAAAAGAACCCAAAGTCATTTTACAGGACCCGAAATACTGCTTATGTGCCTAATCTCCAGCTAGGTATGTAAATTCAGAGAAGCAAACTAGAAAATCCCTACTTTGCTCTTTCAAATGCTTGAATCAATACATGTGCCTCAATTTTTCAATGAAAACTACTTTCTGTCTGTAAAGCTGTGCTTTTGCACCTATCAAAAGAATCTGCAGCTTAGACTGATGAAACCTGCTTAAAGTTTTGTGATTCACAAACTGAGTGATTCTTAGTTACATCACTTGAATGTCAAAAATTATTTGGTGTATTCTGAGCGCTGAGGCCGAAGCACAGGATTCAACAGTCCTGCTCATCATAGTTTAAAGGAAACAGCAAGTTAAGGGTGATGTTTAATGGGCCCAGGCACAAAATAGGACTTAGCTCCTCTGCCCTCAATCAGTTGCAGGAGAGTGTCCTGATTGCCCAGTGACAGACAGAGGGAGACCTTTCTAATGCTCTTTGTTACAACTGCACCACTCTACAGATAGGGATACAGAGGAAGCCAAAACCAAAGAGTAGGCCCCAGCAGAAGCATAATTTCATACTTTGGCACATGAGTTGTCATGCAGGAATGGTTCCTTCCCTCCCCGGTGCTTCTGTGGTTTTCCCGATGTCTATCTAATGTAAACCACACAAAACCCCACAGGACAGGTCACAGAGCCCCTCATTCCCCAGCCCTTCTCTTTCTCACTCTCCCCCAAACTTCTTCTCCTGTTTACACCAAGCAAGCTTTGCATAAACAGGTAGAAGTTGCCTCCTGCTGGAATACTGCAAGAACCCCCAACTTCGGCTCTTAGTGCGACCTGTAGGTTCATCTCTTTGCACTTCTCCTCCTCTCTAGGACTGAACTGGGATCTAATTTCTTGCTTCTCAGCAAAATGCCCCCAGTACCTCAGAAAGAAAATGTGTCAGTGTGGTCTCCTTTATTCATGTTATAGGTAGCAAAAGTAATCCAGCTGTCAGAACATGGTTTTCTTGTTGACCTTCATCAGATGACATTGAGCCATTGCTGGTTCACTTGACCAGAAGACCAAGTCAGGCAGTAAATCCTCTCAGTGAAGGGTCTTCAGTTGCACTGTTCTCTTTGGTCCTTCCCTTAATTTGGCACATGCCCTGTCATTGTCCTATCTGAAACTCACTCAACACAGAAAATACTATAATTCTACTGCAGAGCATGAAGTCTTTCTTTTAGACCTATTCCTTTATTGAAACTTTCTGAACCACAGACAATACACAAACGAGTCTAATTACATGTCAGATCTTCAAATGACATAGATTGGAGTTCTTCTGTGGAGAGGAGTATAGCTATAATGATTTCTAGTGTCTAAGACTTCATATTGGCAATGCAACCCCTTTGGCTTAGTATGGACAACTTCTGTCACAGATAGCAATTAATGAGGGTGTGGGTGGGGTGAGCAGAGCTTCCCCTTCAGGAAAAGGCAACTCTGAAATACTTCACTAGTCGCTGGATTAGTCAGGATACTTTACCAGTGACTCCTCACATTCACAGAAAATACCAGACTTCTTACCTTGTAATTCTTCCATGCTCCTGATTTTGGCAACTAAACTCCTTCTCTGCATTTTTCAGCGAAACTCAACACTTTAATTACATATAGGGAACTGAAACACAGGCTTGTACCTACCTGGAAGTGGTTTTGTGTTCAATCTTTAAAAATAGAAGCCTATTATTTATGAAAACGCAAATATTTTATTAATGGAAAATGCAAGTTCTTCTAATCCAGAACAACAACAACAAAAAGCATTTTGTTAGTTGGAAATTGCTAGATCAATGACCAGGTTACAAACACTCATACAAATAATTGAAGAAGGAATGTTATTCAGGAATACTTAACAGACTTTTTTAAGAAAAGTAAAATGGAGCCCGGATTAACAGGTTAAATGATTTCAAACTCTTTACCTTATGCAGTAAATATCTGGTGCTGATTTGGAAATTGATTAGGAGAGGTAGTACACGCTGCCCTGTCCTTAAGGGAAAAATCCAGCCCATGATGGACATTGTGCCCCCCAGGGAGAGCTGAGTGGCAGCATGAACTGACCAGCAAGGATCCCTGCAGCTGCAGCAGCAGCAGCTATTTTCTCTGGCATTAGGAATGTCATTTAGAGAATACAAATATAACTATCCCATTACTCCCCCAGAACATTGTCATAGCTGAACCACTGAGGAACTGGCAAATTGCTTTAAATTCTATTTGCTGAGAGCTTATTACTCACGAGGGACTGGTTCTTCCTCTGTGTTTCCAGCTGTTACATTGCTTTTAAGGACACTTTTCCACATAAGCATTTGCTGCAGTGACTTTAGAGGAGTCAAGGAAGTGACATAGTCCAAACTATGCAAAACCTGGAAACATCCCATTTCAAAAGCATTTTTGTAGCTGAAAGTTTGGGCAGTACAAGTCCGTTCTTTACTTTTCAAAGTGTTTTCTGAGTGTACTTTGCTACTAATCCTTCTATTCAGGGCAGAAATCCACCCCGTCAAGACGACTTTATTTTCACCAGATTGTGACACCTTTGATAAGATGAAAGGGTTGTTTTATCTTCCAGCAGCTGGTATATCCTAAAGGTACCGTGGTAGTTGAATCCCGGGCATTCATTTACTACAGAGAGGCAACTCCAAAATAACTTACAGACAGCTCTCTCTCCAGTCCCCAGCCATCAACACACTGGAAGTTCCCTTTGAAATTCCAACTTCATTACAAAATAAACAAACAAACAAATAAATAAATAAAGTGCAAACACTATTTCGTAAGAAAGTGAAGATTAGAGTCAGAGATGAAGTTATCTTTGTATTTTAAAAAAGCCTTACACTGACACAAAGGTAAAAAATTATGGTCTTTCACATGCAGAGAAGCACTCACACCTGTAAAAATTAGCATGTGGGCAGACTCACCAGATCAATATTTCTTATTTGGAAAATAAAGGTAAACTAGTTGGAGCTTGAAATTCTCATTATACTTCTATACTGATTTCAACATTATTTTTTTAGTGGCAAAAGTAAAGGGTGATCTACAGACCTTCTAGAGAACAAACATATCATTAGAATAAATTACTAACTACACACAACATAAATACGATACCTTAGTGCTATGTCAACACTAATGCTCAGCAGCGTGTGAGACAGAAAGGTGAGGAGGTGATGACCTCAAGCACCAGGTGTAATGGTACTAACGGTAGTCTTGTGTTCATTATGTTGATAACCACTAGTGTGTAATGCTTTGCATGGATCACAATTCAGACTAGAAAACTGAAGTGTGCAAAGAAGACAGTTCAACATTCTTCAGACTATCTTTTCCCAAGATCTGGAAGTTTCACCGGTGCCCAGCACTGACTTCCCTGCCAAAAATAGCCCTCTGAATACATTCTGATCCCCTTAGGCACTGTAAGAAATGAAAAGCCCATCCACTAGTCAGAGGATTAGTTGCAGAAAGGAGAAGACTCTGGAAAACAATGTGTTTCTTAAAGAAAATATTAACATTTTTAGGGTTGCATCTTGGAGACAGAAATAAGGAATAAAAGACGGAACATAACTTTTCTCTTTTGGTCTTGCTGCAGTAGGGGAGATACAGCCAAGCCATTAGGCAGCAGATCAGCACAATAATCTGTAAAGATTGCCACCAGGGGTACCTCATTTGTGCATTCATTTACTAAATAGCTCTTCCTACTCAGCCATATGGACATCCTACTGTGTTTATGTAATTTAGGCACAAATACACAATCCTAGTGTGAGTCACCACAATCTCCCGCATGTGTTATTAAATTCATTAGACTCTAGTCCCCAGCTATAAAAACAAACAAAAAAAAACCCACAACCAAAAAACCACCAAACACTAGTGCTTTGCTCTCAGACATTCACTTCACTGTCCTTGATTTCGACACGAGCTCACCATGACGTATATTCGAGCTTTCAGCATGGCCCCTCCAGCACAGGGACTTCAGATGTCGTTTAGCTTGAAACACTCCCAAAACGTTATTTCCCTTCCCAAGAGAATATAGTTCTTGGTGGGCTGTGTAGGATGCAATGGCATAGCATCAACTTAAAATAGCAAAACCCTTGTCCTTTGCAACAGGATTGTAATTGTTTTCCTCTTCCTCTTTGCAGTTTCCCAGAGCAGTGAACTGAAGCACCACCACTCTAAAATGCAGTTGCTGATCGGGTAGCCTCCATAATAACCTGATACTCACAGCTAGCTCTCAATAACCTCTTCAGGGTTTATTGTAAGCAGGTAGGGATTCTGCCCCGGGGCTCTGAGTGCCCTCAGTTTTTTGCATCATTCTCTGGAGGGCAAAAAATTGCTGCTGAACTTCCTGAGCCAGACTGGGACTAGGAACATTTTAGCTGCTTTGGGGGTAGCACAAAAACCTAAGTAAATCATATTGGAAAATGTAGCATACAGTGTCACCACCAGTGACACCTCATCCCAACTCTCATACCACAAAAATTAGGGACAATGTTGTAATTTAGGCACAAACAGCCTGCGTCTCCCCACCACACTCAGTACACGTGCAAGCAGTTTTCTCCATCCTAGCTGGCACCCGAGCTGCAAGTGTTGACCGCACTCATACTCTGAAGGTTAAGATAACCCTTCTGTTAAATTCATACACTTTTACATAAATTAGCTGGAGTTCTTTCATCTTTGATAATGATGTGCAGCTGAGACTAATGGCTTGATTTTCATAAATACTTGTGAGTACCTATGAGTTTTCTGTATTCACAACAATGTGTGAGCTTCCTGAATGCACAGAGAGGCTGGCTGGGAAAAAACACCTCTTAAAAGCACTGAGTATCCCCAGCTTCCCCTCTGATCAGTATTCACTCAATATGGGCACATGCTCATGCACTGACTGAGCCATCAGTGTTGCTGTTTTATTTATGCCTTTTCTAAAATGTAATTATATATTCAAAATACAACAATTTCTTCTCATAACTTGGGCACTAAATGAGTATTTTAATCACTCATTTTTATTGTTACTGCTTTGGTATGTTCTTCAAGTTTCTTCTTATAGGAAAAATATTTTGCAGAGAAGTCTGATGTTTTTAACCGTAAATGCTATCTGTTTTGTTGGTTGGTTTTTGTTTTGTTTTTTTTTTTTTCTTTGATTGTTTTTGTTATTCGTTTATTTTGTGGGGTTTTTTTGTTTGTTTTGTTGTTGGTTGGTTCGTTTGTGGGTTTGTTTGTTTGCTTTTAAAAGAGAAGGTCAGTTTCGCTCTGCTACAGAATCCAGTGAGGGTAGTAGTAATACTTGGAGAGTTATTTCAATATGATTATAAAGATGAAGACTACATTTCTTTATTCTTACCATCTCTTTTCAGATCCATTTCCAACATTCCTGAAAAAATGAAAAGTACTGAGGTGTCACAAACATTGACATTTTTATGTATCAGTTTGCTACATAGCACTGCTCCCAGGTTGCTACAGTAATTACCTTAGTGACATTGCAAGTGCCAGTTCAGGATTGGAACACAACAAAAAATCAAGCAGATTTGAAAACTAAAGATTTAGGATCCAACACTGATACCTTTTCTATTTCTTGACTAAATATATTTCCTTTACACAATTTTATACAGATCACCATTATACTTGGAGGAAATTGTTGAATGTCTTCTACAAGTAAGTTCTGAGTCATCATATGGCTAAGAAAATGTTACTGAAGCTCCAAGACAAGTACCCAGGACTCTATGACAGTCCAATCAGCAAATAAAGTCTGGGACATTTCTCCTGCTACTTAATTTACAAATAAATTAATTGTATAACATTTTCTGCTTGGTTTGGGCTTTTTTTTTTTGAGGGGATATAAGGCACTCTTTATTGTTGAAAGTGGGTAACTGAAGTGTGCATGTTGTCAAGGAGTATATATGGTAAGGTATATATATTTTTGCAATCCCAAAGAAACCATATGGAAACTTTGAGAGCCACAAATTATTGAATAAATGTGTTGCCAGAAAGTTCATGCCAGAAAATTGCCAGAATGGTCATGAAATTATCAACAATTAACATTTTAACAGACCTCAGAGTGTTGAAAGTACTTGGCTATGTGATATCCCACAGATGTAAAGACAGCAGTTTCGTTTCCTAAGGATGACTGTTTCAAAATGATAGCAGCACTGCAGTGTTATGGTAATGCTGTAGAACCCTGAAGGACTAGCAGCATAATTATTTTAAATATAATAATTAAATTTAGAAAGCTACTTAATGACACCAGGTCAACTTTCTGGCGAAGTCTGCTAAGGGAGCAGGCACTTCTCTCTCAGTCCTTACCCAGATACTGATTTTTCAACTAAAACTTAAAGGTCCTTCAATATCCTATTCTTTTTTCAAGCCAGACTGCAAACATCACATTCAGAAACTATTAGGGGAGGAACTGACAGACAACGGATGACTAGACACACAAATAGACTCTACTTTAGTCTCATTTTCTTAGGAAACCAGGCTACAAATACAACGCAGTTACACGCAAATGTTTGAGTTCTTTTCATGTCAATATTTGTTCAATAGGTACAACCAGGGTGAAGCCTAGTTATTCATTTACCTACGCAAGTGCTCATTTAGTCACTTCCTCCCACAGAAAACTTAAGTAGTTTTTGTAAAATCCCAAAATATTAACGATAAGACAGATAAAAAATAGACATACCATTTTTAGATTTTTCCTCTCTGACCTTTTGGACCAGAAGGCAAAAACTTCCATCAAATCACTCAGCACCACTTTCATTCATCTCTTTGACGTCATTTTACAGCTCTATGGAGTACATGGAGCCATAGAGTTGGCAGGAGCATTTTGCACAGTATCTGCCATTGTCTGCACAGCAGGTCATTTGGGAAGGCTCTGAGAACACTGTATTGTAATAGTGAAAGGGAGATGTCATAAAACTGTGAAAGCAGATCCTTTCCTGGCTGCTAATCCATGTAAATACAAATCTAAGCTTATCGTTTTAGTAGAAAAAAATGATCTTGTAAAATGAGGGCCTGAAAATGTACTGTAACAAAGCAAAAGAAAAAATAAACAGAAGTCAAATGTCAAAATTCAGATGTCTCTGGCTGTTAGCATCAGAAAAACATAGTAAAATGTAGTTTGTGACAGAAGGAGAAAGGTCCTTTAAGGACTGCAGGCAGTGTCGGTCGGGGTCTCAGCACAGGGCACATGGCACAGGGGCGAGTGGGATCTCGCTGTTTGCACAGCTGATAAACAGCCAGTGTGTTCCAGTTGTGAGTAAATTCTCCAGTAATGATCAATAAACTGGAGAATGGGAAATCCAAATAATGGCCAGACACACAGCCTTTAGGCACTCCATCTGGTAGGCAAAGTAGAGATTGATGAGCTTCATTAAATGACCAATTTTAGCTTACTCTGAAGGGAAAAGGCACACTGTAGCAAGGGCCTGCAGAGAGATGCACAAGCAGGGGTGCAAAGGTGAGGATCTGAATTGAAACAGTTCTGAGATTAGCAAGAACAATAAAACGCCCTGGAGGAGTCTGGCTGTTAATCAGCTGTGTTCCTCACAATGGGGCATAACTTGGCAGAATGCCATTTCATTTCCTGGGTAGTTTCTACATCAGAACAAAATTCAGATACTTTCCAGCACTTTCATGAAATGTCCATCTTTGGATAGAGAAGGTGAGGTCTTAGTATTATTCTCTTTCTCTCTCCCAGCCTCTGTCTCTCTCTCTCCTGCTCTCAAATAAAAATTGGTAATAGAGTATTGCTCTGATAATCTTCACACACTTCACTGTCACTATTACATGTATTTGTGTCACACTGTTTTTCCATACACATGATTTTAACTCAGCTAAGGCACATGTTTCGACTGTGAGGATTTTTTCAAGAAAGTCATGAGGGGCAAAATTTTTGAATGATAGTTCACGCTCTTTTTTTTAATGGCCAGAACAAGAATGTATTTTTAAAAGACTACACTAGGGGTCTGATGCTGCAATAACTTTAGTTATTTTAATGATAGACTTTTATTTTAATGAAAGTTGAAATTATTCTCAAGTGAATGATTAAAATTAAGTGGTAAGCTAACAGTATCTACAGACTGTATTATCACTGAAGCAGCAGGAACATGAATTCACAAGATTGAATGGCTGCAGACCCATCATTCAAAAATCACAAAAAAAGCAAAAAGTATCATTAAGATTTCCTGATGAAAGAATTCTGGTGTATTTGCAAAATGAAAAAGAATAATTTTTCATTATTGTCCTACACAGACACAACTATTCAATCATTTAAGCTGGTAAGACTACAGCCACTTCAGCAGCACATTTGCCAAACTGAGTTTTTTTTCTTCCAATTACCTCTCAGAACGAAGTCCTTGGAAGAGATTTTGTGGGAGGGATTTCCAAACTTTCCTGTGTTCCTATACAATGTTCATTCCACATCATCTGCTGTAATTCTTGTTTTACAACTAAAAACAAAACAAAATAAAAACTACAACCAACCAAACAAAAAACCTAAAGGGAAAAACAAACAAAAAAACAAATCATCCAAAAAAACTAAAAAAAAACCAACTTCACAGAGCCTCGGTGGATTCCCAGCTTCCATTTTCAGAAGAAAGGCTGAAAGCAATCCCTTTGTACTACTGTTGCTGGTAAACCTGGGCCAAAGCTGCATTTTTGTGCCTGAGGGAATGGGGTTGAGGCAATAAGGTGAAACAGAAAAGACTGGCATTTCAACAGACACATCCTGACATCCCGAGAAATGGTATTTCTTGCAGGTACAATCTTTTGTACTTAAGATGCCATGGGTATATCAGCTGCATGTCCTTGTTCCCTTTTAGTGTGCTGCAGGATCCTGTGAACATCCTCATTCTCCACTGAGGGCTTAGTGCAGGTATGAAAACACTGAGGTACAAAAACACTGCAGTGGGTTTAAGTCCATGGGAGAAGAGGATGACAAGGCATAGGACACATGCCTCTTCACGTGCATGAAGGTACACATTCAGGCCATAAGACGTTGCTTTCATAGACTTCAGAAGTCTAAGGCCAGAATACCGCAGTAGTACAGGCAATATGAAGGCAGAGTAATTCCTTAGGTCCCAGAAGATACACAGAAAAATCCTGATAGCATTAACAGAGTGAATATTTTGCCCTTGCATTCTTCATTCCAAATATCTTCCTATTGCAATCCAGGTTGCCACTCACATAGCCATAGGTGGTATAGACAGTTAGAAATTATCCAGCTTGCGGATGGGCAAGAGCATTCTGGCTTTCCTGAGGGCACAACAGGGCCAGTGGAGCTGGGGCTTCAACCTGGATGTCTCAGGAGCTAAAGCTTCGGTGCTATTGTACCCAAATTGTCCCTGGTACCTCTCCAGCGGTTGCAGCCAACTCTGGATAGATGTGGAGATGCCTGCTGAAACGAGAATCTTGTAGAAGTGGAGCTAAATTACTTTTTACATTATTTTATCCAAGATAAAGAAATGCATTTTTAAAATAAATAAAGCAAATTTTCATAGCTTGAGATTTATGGCTTTATCTTTCGGTGCCCTCTAATGTTGGAGGAAAAAAACTTTTAAGTGGATGGCAAGAAGGGACAAACCTGGCACAATGAAGGACCTGGTTCTCAAGGAGCAGCGCAGCTGCTGTGGAAGTGGTGACTGGTCCCTCCACACTGATGTAAGAGTGTCTTGACGTTCCCAGGAATTGATGTCGTATGTTCAGAAATTCTCACTACTGAGTTGTTGATGTCAGGTACCTGCACAGGAGTAGCTACATGCAGTCTGACAACACTTAAGGTGTCTAACTAGGTTGATTAGCAGGAACTTCACCAAATTCTCGCAAGAAGAAGTTTCTTGAGAGTTTTTTGAGCTCACAGGAAGACCTGGACCTTGGGGAACTGTCCATTTGTCCCAAAATTCCGAGAAGGACATTTAACTGTTCTGTCTCCTGAAGTTTTACTTCTTCTGATAGCCAGTAATTCATATTTAAAGACATTGTCCATTATCCTTCAGCTGAGTGCAAATAAAATTTCTTAGTAATTACTTTTCTTTTACTCTTTCCTTTTCCTCAAAGCTGATAATGTCCAACACTGTATCATGCACAGTTCAGTTTTGAACTATAGCTGAATTTCCTAGGTATTACTGCAGTAAAAAATGGTCTGTTTAATAATAGATAACTCAAAATGTTGAGAAACTATATTAAGTTTTCTTATTTTAATGATTATAACAATGTGATTTTGATTAGGTCTTCCAGGCAAAATCTGAAGTGCTGTCTGAAATAATACATCCAACACTAAAAAATAATTATATATAAAGTGATCTTGCATTGATGAAGTCTGCCATACAATGGCAGCTAGAGACAAGATCCCCAATACAGGAAAGACACAGACCTCTTAGAGTGGTTCCAGAGCAAGGCCGAAAAATGATCAAACAGATGGAGCACCTCTCCTAGGATGAAAGGCTGAGACAGTTGGGGTTGTTCAGCCTGAAGAAAAGAAGGTTCTGGGGAGACCTTATTGCAGTTAGCCAGGGCATGGCTGCTCATGGACCGGCTGGGCATTGGTCTGGGGCTGGAGAGCAATCGCATTGTGCATCACTTGTTTTGTATATCCCTTCATCATTATTATTATCATTATCATTATCATTATCATTATCATTATTATTATTATTATTATTATTATTATTATTATTATTATTATTATCTTCCTTTTCTGTCCTATGAAACTATTTTTATCTCAATCTAATGTGTTTTACCTTTTTTTTCTTTTTTTCTTTTTTTTTTTTTCCCCCTCATTCTCTCCCCATCCCGTATGGGGGTGGGGAGTGTGGAAATGGCTGTGTGATGTTTAGCTGCTTTGCTGGGTTGAACTGCAGCATCCAGGTAAAGTGTGAATCCCAAAACAAACAATACTGAATTGGTCTATTTGCCTTTAATTTTCAACACACAATTTCTGAGTGAAGCCTGATTTTTATAAGCATTTCAAGAGAGTTTCAGAGGTATAATCAATCAAACATGGGGTCTAAGATGTCTGTATTTACACATTTAATGTAATCAATCTTGTTCGTCATAAAAATTTTGAGCTTTAGAGAGTCAAACATTTATGTCTAGTGAGAGGCTGGTAGAGTCAGTATGGATCTGCATTTACTTTGCTAAGTAATATATGTTCACAAAAATTAAGTTTTAAATAATAATTTTATTTGTATCACAGTAAGCGCAGGCAAATTGTGGTGCATAGTAGTCAGCCAAAATGACCGCAATTTGGTACAATCAAGGTTTTCTTGATTTGTTACAAATTGCGACCATCTATGAACACACACCATACTTCATTGTGTTTGCTTTCAAGACAAAAAGCAATTTTTCTTTGGTAACACTAATTCTGGGCTTCAGTGTCAGAGGAAGTAGCAATGCTGTTGGCTGGTGAATGGGGTAGACCATACCCATTATGAGCCCTTTATGAAGGAGTGATTCAAAATATTCGCATGGTTTCAGAATAAATCAGTTCTTTGGTTATATCTGGGGAACAAATTGTTAGTCTTTACAAAAATGGAGGTATTTTCTGGATGTGACTGTGACTTCATTTTTCTACATTAGCCTCCAGGTTAGGGTACTTCTGGAAAACCTCCTTTCTCTACTGAAAGAATTCAAACCCCTCTCTCATCTCTCTGGCGAGTGATCTACCCTGACTGGAGACATCCTTATTCCTCTTGAAGTTGGGTCACAGTGCAGAAAACAAGTGTAGAAGGTGGGTTGTCGGTGCATTCAGAGGCATCTGGAATTCAGGAAGAAAAAATATTTTGTCAGAAAAAAATTCCCAGTGAGTTCACACTTCAGATAGTTCAAATAAAATCAACAGCCCTTTGCCACCTATTTTGTGTAATATCTTAGAAAGGAATTTACACTTGTACAGAAGGCTTGCCTGAGAAAAAGGCTGGTGAGTAATCTGTGAGTGGATGAAGGGGGCTCTCACATGGCATGATCCAAGGTCTCTGAATCCAAGCCAGATGTGGATCTGGCATGTGTTTCTCAGTTTAATTCTTAATTGAAAGAAAACTTTGTTGTGATGTGATCTGAGTCTCTCTACGTATTTTCTTCAGTGGAACAAACAGAAAAGGCTTGGGTTGACTGTTTTACATTGCAGACATCATGTACTGTAGAGCAGCGGGTGTGAGTGGAGTCTGTGTATGTTTGCAAGTGGAGACGCCTGTGACAGCTCTGCCAAAATGTAGCTTCCTTTGAAGGTGAGATCTCATGAAGTGTTTCCCCATGTGCCCAAACAGAAAGAATGGTTGTGATCAGCTGCTGATCAGGGTGGATTATAAGACATTCGAGCCTGTGGATCTCCATGTCTGTCACTGTTGTGCAGCATGCCCTGCAGAACCATGCGCACCTTCGGCCTGGCAGCGTCAGCTGGCAGCTCCTGTGCGAGCCACCATGCTCAGGCTATTATCAAAGCAGAGGCCCAGGGGAGAGATAGATAGCATTTCAGATCAATGTAACACCTGATCATGCACACAGAGGTATGCTCATTTGTCAGCATTCGTGAGCCCTGCCTTTCTATTTTCTTTCCTCTTTCTGCTTTCCCAATGATACCATACATTTATTCCCCCTTTTGTCAGTATGCCTCCTGTAAACTCGGCAAGTACCTCTGATCATCACCTGGATGGATCACAGCCAGGTATCTGCTCCTCTTGTATCAAGAAACACAGAGTGAAGATACTCTTTGTTCACAGCCCAGTGACACAGGCTTTCAAGTAGCAAAGGAAATCAAGGACAAGGTTCGGCATCTGCAGGAGACATGCTGGAGGAGTGAACTCCACAGCTATATTTGATGGCAGTCCTGTTGTGAGCTTCAAAGTCTGTGACTGAGGAAGCTCTTTACCTTTCCCTGTACCACTGAATATAAGCTGCAGGTATCTTCCACTATCGGATCTTTTTTCAATGAAATTCCTAGTTGAAACCGTTGATGAAACACTTGTTTTGACCCTTGTTTGTCAGAAAACTTTTATACCATTTTGCAACAGAATTCACTGTCTCCACAAAAAGTGACGTTTCTGTTGTCACATAGGTTATCAGGACACCCAGTATCCTTCCAAGCTCACAGCGTTGCTCCAGCTCATTCCCTGGTTTCTTTTCTATGCCATTTCCTACTCTTCCACTCTTCCTTTCTTCCAGTTTTCTTGACTCCTCATGTACTGTTTCAATTGCTTAAAATACACTTTCAAGATAAATGCCAATTGCTATCTCTCCATTCAATTCCTCTCAACCAGACAGTTTTAATACACTTACAAGATAAATGCTGCACAACTTGAATTTCAGAAAAAGGCAAAAGCCATTACTCCCTGGCTCAGCTCTCATCCAGGTGGAGAGCTCCCTGTTGCTCTTAGGCCTGTCCATTGCTGAAAACAGTGGGAAGGAGCCTGCCCTTCTTGTTCATGATGTCAGCACAAAATAACATCTGGCAACACTGCAGATTTTATTTTAGTTGATTTTACTATAGGAGAAAGCACAGTTTGTTACATATTTGTTTTGCAAATTCCATTTCCATTTTAATTAGAAGGCAAGTTCCTGCAATTTCCATCATAATTACCATAATCTATTTACAGTCAGAATGATGAGTACAGCCAGGAGAAGCAGCTGGGCTACATTTGCTTTGTCCTGGCTGGAAATCTTTAAAGAGGTAAGTATTGGAAATAGTTCTACAATCACTCTTTTTGAGACAATATCCATGTGCTGGAGTTTCTTGATGGATTGTGTATGGTAGGATCCATGTAGCAGGGAAAAAACAATTTAAAATATGTCTCTGTATAATAGTGGTCATAAGCAGAACTCATTTTTCTGTTTTTGTTGTTTATGGAGGAGATCATACTGAGGATGCGTACATTTTCTTGGGAAATGACTTATATGGGTAGGCACATATTATGGATTTATTCAGTATTGAATTTTATGCCTCTGTAACTCAATTGAGTCCAGAGTTAAAGCAATACAGCAGTAAATCAAACTCTATTATTCTTAGTTACTTATATGGAATCTCAAGCTAAATTCACTGTGATATAACCATGAATATGTGTGTGGGAGGGTACTTTCAAGGGGCTCTCCAGTAAGAGGCACGAATCTTTCTGATTGCACTCAGCTCTGCTCCACAGCACACTCTGCAATGAAAGCTTCAGTGAGTACTTTTTAGGGCATCCTCATCTCCTCAGAGAAGAGAAGCTGCTGCAGAAAAAGTGGGATCATTCAGTGCTCTCTCTTACCTGTACTGGCTTCACTCTCTATCAATATCATACAGCTTAGCTGATCTGGAGGAAGCTTGTGTAACAAAGCTCAAGGACAAGACTGGGAAAGAGACGGGTGATTTTCCTTCATAAAATCTCTAGGTAGGTTAATTTTACCCACTCAGGCTCATTCTTTCACAGCCTCACTCATGCTCTCATGTCTGTGCACTTACAAGCTCCCAAATGTGTGAGCCCAAGTGGTCTGGCCACTATCAGTTGTGCACAACAGACAGGACAAAAGGCTCTATCATTTCAGTTCCCCTTGACTGGTGATGACAAACCAGTTTTCTTTTACACTCTTTAAGAGTTACAGCTGTTACAGGGTGGTCCTGTGCTTCAGAATCGCATGTACGTCAGACTCCACAAATCTTAGGCAGGGCTCCTGCTTGTTGTCTGCCTGACGTTGTTTGAAATATGTTTTTGAAATATATACATCTTTATGGTTATTGTCTGTTTTCTCACTGGGCTGATACAGAAAGGAGAGGCATATGTGATGTACTGTAACCTTGCTGCCTCCATCCTCTGGTCAGAAAACAGGGTCTTCCCCTAACAAAGCATCTCTGCTGGGCTCTTGGCAGAGTGCAATACTTCAGGGAGGGAATAAATATCACGTTCCTCAATTTGATTGATGGGGAACAGTTACTGCGAACATAGACCAGTCTTTTAATGCTCAATATTTTTTAAAGTCTATTCAAGTATAACTTCCTCTAAAAAAACCCCAACAAACAAAACAAAACAACAACAACAAAATAACACAAAACTACTACCACATTGAAGGGAAATCTTCGCAATAACTCTCAATAGTGAATAGGTTTGGGTTCTTGATTGATAGTGGACTTGATTTTTTTTTTAATTGATTTTTCACTAGTGCTACAAATGTATACAACCAGAAGCAAAGAGCATGTCAGATTTTATTATTATTATTTTAGATAGTTTTTAACAAGACTTGAGCCAAAATTTAATACTGAAGGTAAACTAAATTTGAAGTGTTATTTTTGACTCTTTAATACCTGTTCCAGTAGTTACTTCCATTGCCTGTATTTCTGTCCCTGAATTACTCCATTAATGTCTTTAAGTTTTTTGGTGCTATTTGTGTCATGTTAACTACTAGAAAAGCTAAAATTTAAGAAATGTGTTTATTAATTAAATGACAGTATGATTGTCACAACCTCTTATTTAAAAATTAAGAAAATATGCTAAATTGGTTAACATTTACGTAAGGTTTTCACTGCTCTCACGGTTTGAAAAATCATGATTTGTTGGAAAACTCTTTGTGTGGATGTATCGAAGCAGCTAATCTGAAGTTAACCACATAGAAATTTATTGTTTAATCAAATAAAACATGCAAGATTTCAGTCAGGGTCTATCACTAGAGAAACATGAAATGTCCTAAACATTGTTGATCAGTGAACTGGCTAAATTAAAACAACCAGGTTTTCTTAGTTAGAAACCGTACACAAACTATTTCAAACCGAATGTTGTCTTCTGTCCCATAGCTTTCATAAAGGCATAAAGCTGGCATTATCTGTTGGAGCCAAGCTAACAAAGTCCAAATCTGTGAGAAACATCCTCAGCCACACAGGATAGACAGTTTTCATAATTTAATGTCAAAAATCTGATTCTGTCCCTGCATTTAGAAAGTACATGTAGGTATTATGTGTCCCAAGCCCAGTAATTAATTAAATGGATGATGAGACCTATCTTGTGCACTACCTATGACTTTGTGATGGATAGGGAGTGAGATAGGCTCTACCATCAGGAAAAATTAAGATATGAAGAATATTGTCATATGAACTTTCCCATATACGGTGGAGGAAATAAATATAACATATGTTCCTTTAAGAAATGCAGAGATATAAAAAGCCACAGATACTCCGCAAATGTTTGTCTGCTGCCATAACACAGTGGAACATCCAAAATAAGCATCACTCTGCTTTTGGCTGCATCCAGAGAAGAGGTCAAGCATGTTCTTGGGTATGTGCCTCAGCTAAGAGGCACTCTTGGCTCCTGAGCTTCTGCAGCTCTAAGAACAGAAAAGCCTGACTTCGCCCCAAGCTATGATATTCTTGAAAAACAATGTGGGTAAATTCCATAAAAAAAGAGACAAAGGAATACCTTCCAAGTGTTCAGTGTGCTGCTTCTTCTACATGATTTATCGTTTACTCTCCTTACAGCTTAAGCTTCAGGCAGTTTGCTACTGTCTAAGCCCCTGACTTGGCTAGAAACTGGAAAATACTAGCTGTACAATCTGGGTCTGATACAACTAAAGCAGAAGGCAGCATTTTCAAAATGCCAGAGTCTCAGCCTTCCAAGCACTCAATCACTTGTACCTTTTCCAGTCTTACTTTGCTGAATTTGATTTTTTTCCCCATAAAACCGCTTATTTTCCACAGATTGATGATATTCCACCACTGAATGCTTTTCTCACATGCACGCAACCTGGAGTATCATGTGAACCTCAGGCAAAGGAGGATAATAAGCACAAGCCTGTGGGACCCCACAGATCTGCAGCTGGTGGATAATTTCCTGACTACTTCTCAGGTGCATGAAAGAGGCTAATTTGTTGAAAACTATGTTTCCCAAAAACTCTCACTGAACTACATGCACAGTTTGGCTGGAAATGTGTCCCAGCTGCTGCCAGCACATTGTCCAACAGATTCTGACTGGCCTGGCTTTGCCTGATTCGAGGGCAACCTCACAATGTGCCGTGTCCTCATGTTGGAAATCACAAACTTTCACTGTTTTCATGCCAATATCTCATCTGCCACAGGGCTTGCAAGCCATGATATGAGAAGAGCTGTGTAGCAAGGTATCAGGGAGACCCACAAACCACAGACAAAGGTGACTTCCCCTCCAATCTGGAGGAAGTAGCAGAGGGCTGGACACCTTTGGGATTAAACTGATGGGCTGCAAAGCTCCTCAGTCATTTGTTGTTATTATGGCTTCAGGACTCCTAGCAGCACGGATAAGGTGTGCTAAGTGGTCTTGAAACTCCACACAGCAAGCTCAAAGATACGATTTCATATCTAGAGATTTGAATATTACCATTAATCAAAAAAACCCAAAAATTCAAAATATATTTTTTTCAAAAAAAGTAGGAAATATTAAACATTTTAGAATTTCCTGAAGAACATGGTTTTCTGATTGCTTAATAACACTGAACCAAATGAATGACAGCTCACCACTACTCATTCTGCCAGCAACATGTAGAGGAGAGGTGGGAACACCATCCCTCCCAGAGACTGGGGCTAAGCAAACAAATATCCCAGCCCTTCCATAGCCTCCATCATAAAAACACATTGAAGGGAAAGAGAAGAAGAGAGAGAACAATCCTTATGGGTAAAAAATTTTTTACTTGAGTAGAAGGGTCAGTGTCTGAAACTTGGGCGAAGCTCATTGCCTTTCAGTAAGAAAACCCTAAACATCTCCAAAATGAAACTCACTTTTTCCTTTTTTAAACAAGTATGAATGTCATGGATGTCACGATGCAAAGTTCTCCTGTGCTCTAAATAAGCTCCTGTGGCACAACTCTGTTGTTCTTTTTTTTCACTAAAGGTTGAATCTCTGGCAAGTGTTTTGTTTCACTCTTCCTAAGGCTGTATTTGCAGCAAGATGAGAATTAACTTGCGAGGTGGCAGCTAACAAACTTTGCAGATAGTGATCTTTAAATAGGTTTCTGATGAATTCACAGAGGATTGGAATGAAACACCTCCAAATATTTACCTTGAAAAGCTCCAGTTTCTTAAATCGGTTTCCCCAGAGTACAGTTACAGTAGCTGTCACCAAAGATAGTTCATTGCTGATGAGCCTCAGATGAGCACTTCAAGTCCATGAGACAGAAGGTGTATAAGCAATCACATTAATGCTATCTCTTCAAACTAAATAGCATAAGACAATTTTAATTTGTATGCTAACAAGAGCTGAATTGCAGGGTTCACCTGTAGCAAGGATAAATCAGATGGTGATCATTGCTTTTGCTTTTCTTAAATTAGCATCTGCCAAGTACACCACAAAAAATTCTGGTCACCTGAACAAAAACATATTCCAAAGCTAAATGTCATCATTAGTTCAAATTACTGTGATTTATGATGCAGAAAGCAATATTTGGTAGCCTCTAGCAAAACAGTGGCCTTTTCAAAGTCTCTGCAAGAAACAGAAATAGTGTTGATAGAATATGATATATTTTTGTAATGTCACAGGCTTTCAAATACTTGATACTTGATAACAGATGGAATGGTTTTTAACATAAAAATATGCATTTTTTTACACGTGGCAGTGAATGAGAAAAGTGTTAGTTTAATAAATAGTGGTGAGTGTAGTTTCAGTTTGCTTCTTTTCTGTCTAATATTCTGGATCTTATTTTTTTACCCCGAAATTTCAGCTTTGCATAGAGAGGCTGCTTCTCCAGCCTCACTCCAGTTAGCAAATCATCAGAGAAATTACTGGTAAACCTCTACTAGCTGCTACTGGTTTCCATATAGCCTTTTTCCTTTCACACTTTTTGACTTGTTCTTAGTTTAATCTCAATACCATCTCCTTTGCGTTCCTCGGCTGAACTTTATGAATACACTGAACCTCATTTCTCATTGATGCTGGTGCTGCAGCTGCAGCCTTTTCAGGCAATAATGGACTCCAAAGTGCCTAGGGAGAAAAATCAGGTATTATATAAGAACATTTTCAATGTCATTTTCATAATTTGCATAAACTCTTTTCTGGATGCATTAAAGGCAAGTATTAGTGTGAGTTAATTAAAATAATTCCATGAATTTGAAGCAATTGTGCTATTACATGATTTCATGTTGCATAATCAAAGAGCTTTTGTACTGAAATCACCCACTTGATTTTAGTGTGATGAGCCCTATGGCAAAACAGAAACTGAAATGCAACCTCCCACTTCCCTTTGCCTTCCAAAAGAAAATTAAAGAGAATTAGAAGTCTCTAACCAATAATTCTGATCTAGAATGCAGAGAGAGACTGTATCTCAATTTACAATTCAATCCTTTTCATTGCACAATGCTTCATCTTACAGTTAATTTGTAAACTGATATCGGGTGTTCCTCGTTGTGCATTGCAGAATTTGGGGGCAGCAGAGAGAGAAAACCTACCACAACATAAGAGGAAACCACAAAGTGACAAACAGCTGTATATGGCAAACCTTACATTGATGTAACCTTGCAATGATACAGACGAAACAGAGGCATTCAGAAGAAGAAGAACAACAACAACAAACACCAACACAAGGCTAATCTGGTATTTCAGCATTTCATGAAGTTTATATAGGTGCGAGACAAGACAGAATCAAGATGGTAAGCACCGAGTGTTCTAGCTAGAACTGTAACATTTGTCCTAAAATTGTTAGTTCATGAAAGGCACTTGTTGGAATGAATTCCGATTTACCCTAAATCTGCACATATATATCCCTACCCCACCCTTCAGCTCTTTCAAATACGTATAGATACTGTAAATGCCTAACCTGGGTAGGTTCTTCTAGGAATCTGAATCCAAATGAAAAGTAACAGAGGCAGGAAAGATTCAGTCTGTCTCTGGAAGGATTATAAGCACTGCTCAAGACGCCTGATAAAGAAGTATATTCAAACTTTTCTATGGCAGACTCACAATATGTGAGCAGATACTAGGTTAATGAAGATTCGTGCAGTAAAATAAAATGTATGCATTGAGAACTTCCTTTAATAAGATGTTAGCAGTTATGGTTTCATTTCTTTTCCCCTTCTGCAGCAGTGAGACAGAAAGAGCAGGCAATTACTATACCCTTTTCTAACCATCTCATATAGCCACAGCTGAGCCCTCACATTAAGCTCCTTTTAAAAAAAGAAAATAAAAAAAAAGAAGACTAATTAAGGAAAGTAAGTCTTCACAAGGAAAAAAAAAGTTACTTTTGTGTAAAGATAGCTCTAGTAACTACCACAAAATGCCATTCCATTGGAGAAAGCTATATACAATAACTAAATGAAATGTGAACTTATCAATGTTCTCTCTTTCCAAGCAGATCAGACGGGTGAATCCGTTGTGGGTTTTAACTCTTACTTTAAATAAGGTTATTAGTGATAAAAACGGTATGAAACTGCTGGATAATCTGAACTAAGTGACATTAAATGATGAAAGAATAAAGAAAATAAAAACATTAATTGTCATTTAAAGAAATATTTACAGATCTATTTTACTCCACATCTGGATACTATAAGGTTCAAATTCTAAAATTTGGAGACACTCGAGAGGATAAAAAAGACACATTTTTTCTGCAAGTATATTGAAGAAATTGTTTTTAGAAAAAAATTGAAACAGTTGCATACCAGTTACGGTATAAACCAAACCTCAGAAATATTCAGCCAGCTGCTAGAACTTTCACTTACAAAGAAATCCGTTAACTAATGAGGACTCTGGAGGTTGTGTGACTTCTCTCAGGTAACATTGAGTCAGTCCTACCCCATCATTGTGTATTAATATATATGATTTTATATTAATATCTATGAATATACATATAATTGCTAGACCTATATCAATATATTAACAGATGTATATAATATGAAGATGAAATTTGTATTAATATATAATACGAAGAGGCAATATATAAATAAGTGAATACATATTCATATGTATATGTATCCATTGATAGGGTAAAATCTGCAGGCATAAACCCATTTAAATTTATTTCAGAGATTATCTAAATCTGTTATCCCAGTATCTACCATGTCATCTCTGTGATAAAAGCTATACTCAAAGGCAAATGGGAGAGAGTAATTGTTGCCTGTTCATCAAGCAATCCTCATAGAATTGAGTTTCTGGAAATATAAGGATAGCACCACTACCATGGTGCCTTGTAAATCAGCTGTACGTGCACTGCAATTTATCACTGTCATTCGATACACGACAATCTCTTCTTTCACAGCGAGAAATCTGAAAATCAAATCTGGGATCCAGCTGAAGTGCGGATTTACTAGAGATCATTCACCCCTAATCAGTTTGCTATCTGTCTTTAAAGAGACAGCTGAATATCTAGACAAGTGAAAGATGGAAAATTGCACCAATTTGGCTTTTGGCCAGGCATAATATAGAATTTTGTGTAAGGAATTATTACTTATACTAGAGAAGATGAGGAAAAATGTGAGGTCAATAAAGAACTGGATCAAAATAAGATTAAAAGAGGTAGTGATGATGTGCAGCTATCAGGTTGATTGAAACATGAGCTGAATTTCTAAAAAAAAAATGTTGTGCACGTCAGGACTCTCTGGACAGCACTCTGTGTCACACTGGCAGAGCCAAAATCAGAGTCATTTTCATCCTGATTTCAGAGACACAGAATATCTGTCAGGAAGAACTGTTTAAGTTCAGTGTTTAGGATAGTGTTAAGTACATGTTAGTACAGATCTGCAAAGCTTTAGCTGAACTGATGTTTCTTCCGTTCTGCTGGAAATTACAGAAGATTGAGAATTGAATGTAGGAGCTGATTGTGAAATAACACTGATCCACCCATATCATGAGGCAAATTCAATCCTACTGTACATCCAGTTTGGTATTTCTACCAGAGACAAACAGCTGTTATTAGTGTTTTACAAAAAATTAGATCCAGAAAACTGTGTATGTTTCTTATTGCCAATTCTTAAAAAAAAAAGAAAAAAAAAAAAGAAAAAAAAAAAAAAGTTAGAAAAAAAACAGAAAAAAAATGAGAGAATTAAAAAAAAAAAAAAAATTATAAAAAAAAAAAAAAAAAAAAAAAAAAAAAAAAAAAAAATAAAAAAAAAAAAAAAAAAAAAAAAAAAAAAAAAAAAAAAAAAAAAAAAAAAGCTAGAACAAAAGCAGAGCAGGATTACGAGACTAATGAATCAAAAGAAGATCTTATGAGAATACCAAAAGAGGTGACTTGTTTTGTTTCACCAGAATAAAATATGATGGTTGCTTATAAATACACTAAGAAGACATAAAATAGGAGAAAAGAGCTATATGATTCAAAGGTCAGTGATGGTTAAAAAAATATTAAAATAAAATAAAGATTGTAAATCCTCAGTGTCTGCCTTTAAAAATAGCTTCTAACCATCTGAGCAGTGAGTTCAACAGTTACAACTTTCCAGCTGGAGCACTTGGAACAAACAGATCACAATAATTTTAGGAATGATGTTGTCTAAGGTGTCCAGCCATTTGCATGATAAGTAAACAATAAAACAAAAAAAGAGGACTACACAGGGCTACTCTGTAGCAAAAATGAGATTAATGGCCATCTACATACAGTCATTTTGATTTTATTAACTGTTCACCTCTCCAGCCTGATGGATGAAGGAGATATGCCCAAGTGATCAGCTTAATCAAGTGCCAGGAACATTAAAGGATCAGTCCTGGCCCCCACCCACCTCCTTTCTTGGGCTTACAAGCTAAGGCTGCTCGGGTTTGAAATCAAGCATTTCCTTTCTTAGCATACATCACTGAAACTACATTGCAAACTCTGCCTATCCTTTCTTGCAGTTAATGTATTCCTTCTCTTAGACGGAACTGGGTCATACACTGTATTTCATAGGACTGATTTCAGTATTTCCAACATCCTGTCTGGAAGTGAGGCATCCCGATTTCCTCACATTCCAATATGAGGCTGTTCCATGGAAACAGTGTACAGAAATTTAAAGTCAATCAGAGGAAAAGAGATCAATAATCTGAATGTAAGTATCTAAAAGCTGTTTAGGGTACAGGTGTAGCATTTTGAGCTCCACAGAGTATCCTGATGTGAATATTCTAGGCATTAGATGAGTAGGATGAGACACAAAATGGATGTCAGTTTTGGACCATGATCAGAAAAAAGAGAAAAAAAACTATTCTGAGTGTGAAACCTGAAGGAAAAGACAGACCAGTAGAGCTGCTAAAATCAAACAGACAAAATTTACCAAAGCATTCGAAACCAATCACAAGTATCCAATGGCAGGTAAATGTGGTCAACAAGACAATACTGGAACAAAGAAGCCTTGCTGACAAAATAAGTATAGAGACAGAAGCTTATTGTTTGTAATGAGTAAAATCATGATAGAAATAACAACCATCAGAATAAAGGCAGTTTTAAAGGAAAGAGTCAATGAAGAAAAACGTGCCCTCAGAATATGCCAAAATTACCCAATCTGAAGTTTGCAAGCTGACAGCTGATGGGGTAAAAACAAGAATAGAAACAAACAATATCTTGGATTTCATTGACTTTTTGAAGCCAATTGATTCAAGTAGTCCTATGGAAAACTGAAGAATTATATGGAGTTCTGGACAAGTTTATTGCAAATGTAAACACAGTACAAATGTTAGTGCTTTAAGAATTAATGGAAAAACAAGTATGTGGCTCAAGTCAAGGACAAACTGTCACCTTTCATCCTGCTCTTAAAGCAGACATGGTGAATGTTGTGTGCAATGAAGACCATGACACTGATGCTCTCCATGTAAGTGGTTCAGTCTAGGCAGATGACAGTACATGACCAGCATGAATTCATATGAATTCATATTATCAATTCATAATCCTTTGCTATATTGATATTTGCAGTTGATTTAGACTTAATGTCAATGTCAGGAGGATGAGACAGCATTTCAGAAATGAAGATGAAAGGATATTTGTGACGGTGTATGTTCTATGCCTGGAATCATTTGGCTTTCCTGTAAGATTCATAGAATCATAGAAAGATTTTGGTCACAAGGGACCTTTAAAGATCATCTAGTCCAACTTTCACTTGATCAGGCTACTCAAAGTCCCATCCAAACTGACCTTGAACACTTCATGATGAAGCACACAGGCATTTAGCCTGGTCTTGCAGAAGCCTAAAAACTGTTTTTATCATAAACTAGTGTGAATAAAGTAGAAAATATTTTTTATTACCTGTAATGATGTGTTACCATTTTCTATGAGTTTTTGAGTTAAACCCAAATAAACTAGAGCAAAGTATGAAGCAATAAGAAACAAACTTCATTGATTTCAATGATCACTGTGACTCTTATACAACCAGAGATTTCCCCATTGACAAGGGAAGTCTTCTCCGGAGAGTCTGGATTGTTTTGTCGTCTCTCTAAGGACTAGTTGTGATTTTTAAGCACACATTAGATCCTTAGTTAATTACCTATAAACTGAAATTGATTAAAAGATCCTACAGCAGGAAAGTTTACTCAGGAGAAACAGTGATACCAGAAAACAAAACTGCATTTCCAGCTTAACATCCAAAAATTCAGGTTTAAACCCACAAGACATATAATGTGTTATCCCTGGGGACTGCTCTAAGATCTCTACACCTTTACCATTACAGCTGTCTTAGAGAAAGAGAGAGTGGTTGTTACATGGGGAGCAGATCAGCTGCCTTACTCAGCTCCAGCATCTCTCCTGATGTTGCAGGTCTTTCCTCTCCAGTTTGCAGAGCGGTGAAGTGGTTCTGCAAGGGCACCTCAGCCTTCAAGGGAGTCTCTTCCTCCTGCTGGTCCATGCCATTGCAAGCTTCAATTCTTCTACATTGCTGGTCTCCCCGCTTCTCTGTGTGCCAATGAGGGAGACTTCGGCTGTGAGTCCAGTGCAGGTTGCACTTGGAACCAGCTATCTAACTATTTCTCAGCCTCCCTGATATTGCACAGCTTTCTTACCGAGGATGTCCTTCACCTGAGCACACTTTTTGCAGGCAGGTCTGCCACCTGTGCCTGCTGCAGGAGAAAGGGACACTTCCAGTAGAGAGAAGTCTGCACTGCAGTGTCTTCCTTCAGCAGCTCCATCTGCATGGAGGCATCGGCCACTGCTGGGCCAGATGCTGCGGACCCCTCAGCCAGAGCTGCAGCCTTTGCTCTCAGACAATTACCCACCATTTTGCCTTTGGGGTTAGGTAGGACGAATTCCCTTGACCTGTGCAGCTGGCCCCAGAACAGTGCCCAGCTGCTGGGTTACATGTACTTGGACAGTGGAATGTCCCTCCTTTGAAGAGGCGCCCTCCCTTCACATCCTCCTGCACAAACTGCCATGAGAACTGCTGTGCCACACTCTGGCTGATACATGACACCCTGCTTGCCCATCCTGTTTCCAGCACTCCCCAGGGATGCCTGTTGTGGGAGGGGGTATGGCCACCGTTGCTTCTGGCCTCACCTACACCCTATCAGCCTCTCTGTGAGAGGTGTGGTATCCTGGCAGGTCCCTGCGCTCCCCTGGGGTTTTCCTGACTCGGGAAACCTCCCTGTACAGCACAATCCCCCCCTCTGCTGTGGAATGCATCTGTGTCAAAGCTGTTCAACTTGGTGAGATCACCTTGAGAAATTAGTTTTAGTTCTGGCATGAACCACAGGCAGTGTTGAGGTGCACATATGCTCCCTGAATGCTGTCTCCTACTGCCACAGCTGGAGGCATACATAGCACTGGGCTAGGCAGATCACTAGTCTGACTCTGTAAGGTATTATGTTCTTACAACTATTTAAATTTTCATTACTGACTGCAACATGAAGTTTGGAAAGGTGTTAATGAAATCTGCCAGTAAAACAAAGACACCTGCCAATGTAGAGTAAGAATGGACTAACAAACAAGAAAGATCTGGGTAATCTGAAGGATGGGAGCAACAGAAGCGTCATCAAACTTATTAACACAAGAATAAAAACTCATTAATATTTTGCTAAGTATTTTTGCTCAAAGCAATAGCTTGATACTGGGAAATGGCGAAGTAAAGTCTCAAAAGGATGTGGCCATGAAAACACAGGTGTTATTATAGCAGAAGCATTTTCAATGGAAGTGGGAACATATTAATGACATCTTCACTGTACTTCTCAGGAATATTTTTTGACATTCCAGACACTACATGCAAGAAAAATTCACTCAGGTTGTATTGGTTTCAAAGAAGACCTGTTAGGATGTTTAGAGGAAAAGTACGCTGATCTTAGGAGGCCAAATTTATCTCTAAACTGCAGTCACAGAAGACGGTAGAGTGCTGTGTAGGAATACAAGCTCTAACCTAGCAAGCTCAGATACTGTCATCAGTGCAATTGCAACAATAAATAGTTCCATGCAGGCTAAATTACTGTCAAGATTGCAAGATGCACTCAAGCTATCTAATTAAAAGCTGCTCCGATATGTCTGCTCTTCACCCTGGTCACAACAGCAGTAACAACAAGGAGAGATGTCAAGTTTTCCATAGGGGTAACATTTATAGTGACAACCTAAAGCAGCCTTAGCTCAGTATAAAAAATAAAAATAAATAAAAATAATAAAAATAAATAAAACTGTAAGGAGATAAGATTGCTCTCAAGAAATATAAGGCCAGCATCAGGAGGAGTGCTTGCCGCTACTAGCTGTTTAACCTACTAGACTATCCCAAAAAAACAAATAGATGTTAACTGTCCATGGATATATTTACCCTGGAAATTAGGAAAGGCTTCTCATTAATCAAACTCTTAGATGTTAGAACAGACTTTGAATCAGAACTGTGGGTCTACAACCTGTTTTTAATATAGAGCTTGATTAGATTAAGAGTAGGATTTAATATTGAGATTGCTTCCAATGACCATAATAAAGAAAATTTCAGGTACTGTTATAACTGAAGACATGTATAGTTTGCATTACTGCGTAGTACTTACTATGTCTTTCTTTAAACGGTAAACCATTTCTCACTCTTTTACATCAAGGGTGAGATGGACCCAATGCCTAGTCTGCTCTTTCATGAGCTCAAACTGATGAATCCTCATGATCAAGATTTTGGGTGCCTGTACAATAATCTATTTTCTCTTTAGAACTTTGTAACTTACATGGTACAAGTGAAAATACCCAACAATTATAACTTCATTTCTCATACAAATTCAAAAGGCTAAAGAGTGCAAGTTTGCATTAATTCCCTTCCAGTGTGTGTATAAACATTTTATTTACAAAATATTCTGTTATTCTAAAGAGAAGAAAACAGAATAATTCCTTCTTATTTATTGCAAATTCTGATATCTTATTTGGATCCTTGCTCAGCACCTCTCTAGGTACCATGGACCTTATTGTAGTGTAGGTATCGTTGATCAAGAAACAGAAAACTGTCAAGTCTCTCTTAACATAGGAAAGCAGCTGCAAAACACAGAGGTACAGAGACCTTATGTGCAAACTGCACTTTAATTTACTTTTTTGTATAACAATGTTCATACTTCCACAGGAAAATTAAATTTCTTGTTCCTTACCACAACTGAACTGCAGAGGAAAATTCCAGAAAAAAAAAAAAAGTTTATTTTTTCATGCAAAGACTCACCATCTGTCATCTAATAGTTCTTTTCTTGTACAGTGTCTACAAGATGAAGGATTTCAAGAACTTTAAAACGAACAAGTAACTGCTGCTCTCAACAGTGGAATGGCAGAGGGCACCATACAATTCTTGCAGCATATCACATGGAAGAGATTGATACAAACAAAAAGCAATTCTACTAAAACTGAAATAAATTTCAAAGTGCCATCTTTAAGGTAAAGCAATCATATATGTATATGCATGAGTATAGATGTAACATTTCCCTCTTGCATATTTTTAGTGACTCAGTCACTGCCTAGCAGAAGATCAATGTATCTTCCCCCAAAAAAACACCAAACCAAACCAACTGACTAAATAAAAAAAGAAACTAAAGTGGTTTTCAGGGGAAAGAAAAGTAGAGTGCAGCACACTGTTTCTGCTTTTAAACTAATAAAGCCACAATGACTGTGACCTCTTTCTGAAACTAGTTTTTCTTTGAAAAATCTGCCATCTGTACGAGTTTGGATTTCTTTGTATGGATTATCTTTATGAGATAAAGTCATGTGCATCAGAACAGAGGGTCATGTTCTCATTTACGAGTAAGCTCCTTTACACTGTTTAAAGAACCTTCCCCATTTGCTTTAAGATCTTTCTGTGCTGCCATAGATGTGTAAACTAATCTATCTGAAACTGGGTGAGCATCACACTCAGTGTACACGTAGGGAACCAAGCTATATGGGGAAAACCCAGACATGTGGATTGAAGGAAAGGTAACTAGGAAAGAATGAGAGAGTTAAGCCCAAAGGTGTGAACTATGTGACTGCTGAATGAAGAACCTCAGGATAACTGGATTTTTTATTGTTTTATTTTATTGGAAAAAAAAAACCACACAAAGCTGTAATACTTGTTTGTTCTTCTGGTCTCTGTGGAATGTGAAAAAAAAAATATGGATTGCTGGATTTTCTAGGTCCTAAAAACAAACTGGAAGAAAAAGTAATTAATCGAGCCAGGAGAGAATAATAGACTGGGTGAGTAGCCTTTGGGACTCATTAGTCTCTACTTCTGTATCAAACATCTAGGGAACAGGAAAGTATCTTTGGATAACATTTCGCAAACTAATCTGGTTGTTGAGTTGTGCATTTCATCCAGCTGAGTAAATATTATTTGCAGCCAACCAAGTAAGCTGTTACATTAGCTATAGTGAAACTGCTGATTTTGAGCACTTAGAGTGGAGAAGGTCAATAGCAACCAGAAGAATTAATAGGCAAGTGGCTTTTATAAAGTTGCACAAAGTTTAGCCTCCCCTCATTTGTCAATAATACTTGGGTGGAAGACAGAATCTGCAAAGGCGAGGTAATTCTTGCCTTGGGTTGCTGTGACAACCTTAGCTTCTGTGAACAACCTGAAATTGTATCTAAGAATACAATACAACTGCAATTCCCAGACAGACTTTAAGGGTACAGGGAAGAAAAGGGAGAATTAAAGGAGAGGGTGATTTTTATGGGCTTTATTCTCTTTGTCAAGAGAATCTAGCAGATTTTTGAACAACATAATAGAGAACTTAACTTTGGGTTGCTTTGGTTTATTGATTTTCTCGGTATTACAACCTCAAGGTCTTCATTATCCTGGACAGTTATGTCTACAGCTAACCATTAGTATATTGAACCAGTAAACTCCACAGTTTGTCCTGAAGTCTCAGATTAGCTTAACTGCAGCTCAACTTGGCTCCATTTCACGCAAAATAACAGTTTTTGCTTCATGAGGAAATAAAAGCTTATCAGCTCATCAAGGAATAGGAGTGGAGTAGAAAGGAAGAAGAAAGAAAGAAAAAAAAAAAAAGTCCAAATTTAACTGTGATATTTGTGCAGATCAAGAAGAAGATAAATGTTCCCAAGGCATCTCTCTTCCACAGCTCAGACCTAGCCAGTTTTGACTTGAGAAGGGAAATTAGAAGAAGTCATAAGATTAAAATGACTCCCCTGTAGTCACATAGCTTCCACATAAAATTCAAGAAAATACAGGGTGTATCTGTTCACCGTTACAACTACTATTTCAACTCCAAAGCCACACAAATCAGAAGAAAGGACACACCTAATATATTTTCAGTTGCTGTTTTTATTGGTGGATTAATACATTTAAACGCTTTAGAATCCTCCAGTATGTCAGACAAAATCATAATAGATAAACTTATTAGTAGTAATATTAACAATTCTGGAAGAAATTATACAAAGAGAAGCAACAGAGTCAAACTCTGTGTATCATGAAGAAGAAAAAGCAGGAAAAGATTTTCTTCATAAATATTCACAAAATAGATGTCTTCATAAATCACCTTTTAGAACAACTTCGATATTTGAAAAGTCTATTCTTTAGAGAAACTAAACATGTAACTTCACTTTGAGAGGATGAGTGCCTCAGGAATTGATGCTTTGAATGCATTTGCCTTTTTTTGTTGTTTTTCATTGACACTGTTTCCATTAAAGGTGGATTAAAACCAGGAGGACAAATATTGCAAGAATCCTCTAAAAGGTCCTAAACAGATCTGTTTCCTATATTTTCATGGGTCTGCCGTCCATCCCACAGCCCCTTCGTGCACAGCACACACAGAAATGCACTTCTGATTTAAAGGGCTAAACAGTGAGACCACCATCAAAAGAGCGGATTTAAATGAACACTGCTGAAGAAAAACTAATATTGCTCATTTGCACCAGAAACCAAAGCCTGAAATTACACTCCCCTGACTGGGGAACAGAAAAACCTACCATTCGTCTTGTGTCTAATAAAAGTCAGTTAATCCTTAACCAGATTCCTTATCCTTCTTCATATTGGCTTATTTTATTTCATATGGATTCTATGAATACAAAGACAGAATCATAAAAATGCACAAGCTCAGACACATTCACATATTGCAGCTGCACAATAATGTAGGATTTGTGACGTACTCCTGGATAAATAACGTATATTAAAAGGACTAAATGAATTAGCAGGATTAGCTTTGTTTATGAGAAACACTGTCACATATTTCATACAAAAGTGCACAGATAGTACTAGATTCATTTTGCAAGCCTATGAACTCCAGAAATCTGTACTGAATCCTTTCAGTTTCCTGATGGCAATTTCTCATAATAATAGGGACTACAGATTTGCAGAAACATTGTCATTATAATAAGCTCTATTTCAATGAGTAGCAGTTTTGCTCAGGCTAAAAAAAAAAAAAAAAAAAAAACAAAAAAAAAAAAAAAAAAAAAATTAAAAAAAAAAAAAAAAAAAAAAAAAAAAAAAAAAAAAAAAAAAAACCTGAAAAAAATAGTAGGCATATTCTCAAATTTAAAAAAGACACTCTGAAGAAAATACTTCTAATTTCCAATGTCATAGACATCTAAAGGCAAAAATTTTTAAGGGGATTATTAAAAGCATTTTTAGGAGCAGTTTTGTACTAAATACCTTTTAATAAAAGTAAAATGTATTCTTTCTCTATAAAAGCTAAATATCAAAGTTCAGAATTTTTGTGGAAGATGTAAAAAGTCTATCCTGAGAGGACAATTAAAGTTACTCAGTTTCATATGATCCTGAGATGTTCCATCAGACAGTTGTTAATGATCTCACCAGGGACAGCGTGTAATTCTCTTTGTCCATCGTTTTTAGAAGACTAGGTATTAAACACTCTATTTTTCTATTTTTTCTTCAAAGCTTCAGCGCTGGCTGCAGATATATGAGAAAGGAATCAGAAAGGAAGAAGATAGGAGAAAAAACTAGTCCTGTTTCTGGTTCATTGCAATATGAAAAATGTCCAGGGGCTGGTGCTCTGCCAGTGCTGGAAGCAAAGAAAGTCTCCTCCATCTCCTCCACTATCAAAATAATGCTTTTATCTCAATAATTTGCAGATGAACTGCTAATATTGAGGGATTATTACCCTACAGGAGAAACCTGTTTTCAAAGAGCAGGTGTACACAGGTCCCTGGTTCAGCAAGCTGCCTAGTCACGCTCTCAGCTTAAATGAATGGGTGACCTAATTATTGACTGCTATCAGTCAGTGGCAGCAATAAACAGCAGCTCATACAGTAGCTGACCAAGGGCTGAGGTAAGGCTCTGATGATCTCTAGATTACAAATGTCTAGGTTACAAATGTCAAACTGTGATCACCTGCCCTGCTGCCAGCACGAAAACATTGAAAAACAAAGACAATCCGGCAAACTGATAGCTTAAGGGAAGGTGGCTTGCTCTTAGTGCCTGCTTATTCAGCCTGTGTTCAGTCCGGTTAATGTGTCACACATGGTCTTGATCAAAAGCCAGCAATGTACCATTTGCTTAGGAGAACTGTTGCCCAACATGTGCTTTTTTTTGTGATTTGTGGTGTGTGAAACGTAAAGTGAAGATTCTACTCTGCATATATCCTGTTTACAATCTTACAACTGAAGCCTAACCAAATATCTTGCTGAAATAGAACTTCCCTTTGTTTAGCTTTTTCTGGAGGTATAAATTATTTCACACAAAACACAAAAAGCTGGCTCCATCCTTTTGTAACAGTACATGCAGGCAAAGTTGTATGAGCACCAGGAAACTCCATCCAAAGATGCAGGGACCTCTCACCTGCTGGATGCATGGCACAGTTGGAGCATGCTGAGCTTCCCAGGGGACTGAAAAGTGGCTAAGGCTTTTCTTGGGAGAAAATACTTGCTGGGTGAAAGAGCAAAACATGTAACTTAAGGTTATAGGACTTATTATTCTTTATTACCAGTTAATTTTTTCTACATATTTTTCCTTTATTTCCTTCCTGATGCTACTCTCCTAGTATGTTTATTTGTAAAGGCCAGTAAGTAAATAGGTAATATGTAAAATAATTCAATTAGGTATAAATTACAGCTGCTGTGTTAAGAATAGTCAGTACAGATTTCAAAGATGGTTTCAGAACAGAAAGCCTGTAGCAATATTGTATCACCCATGCAGACAGCCCCTATTGTTTCACATGAAATGATGCTTCCTAGTTCCTCTATCAGCTGGTTACCAAGGCTTTTTAATTGTATCTGCTACTTGATACAAGGGAGTACAATGCTTGAATGAGGTGATGAAACACAGATTAAAACATTAAGTCCTCTAAGGGTTTTAAACTGTTATCATTCATTTATCTTTAACAAGAGTTCCCATCTAAATTATGCACATATTGAAGACATAGATAAATGTATTTTTTTTTTTTCCTTATTGCAAGAACTGCAACCATTATAAACAATGAAAATTTTTAAGCCGATGAGTGTTCCCATTGACCACACTCAGGCTATTCAGATGCAACTAGGTGCAAGTAGATGACAGGCTTGCAGAGTTGGGGGCTGAGCATGTAATTGGGTTAGAGAAATGGAAGACTGCTTAAGCCTGATTAAGAACTTTTCAATAAAATGTTAAGTCAAAAAATGTTGATGCATCAAACATGAAATTTATTCTGTTAATGCAAAAAGATATCTCAACCTCAGGCAAAGGAAGACTTTCATGTGTAGAGAAGAATATCACTGAAGAGAACTTCGCTCCTGAACAATCAGTCCACTTACCTGAGCCACAAGTGATTGATGTTTAGATATCTTTTTTTTCTGCTTGACTTAAACTAAGAGGTGTTAGCTGGATCCCTAGATAAGGACCTACTCTCTCAGTTGAACTTGCTAGAGATTTCATATACCCACAAACCTATCTACACTTATTCCTGCCCACCACAAATGCCATAACGGATTCTGGGCTACATGTGATTACTAGTGATTGTTTATACCTGTTTTTCCAGGTTAAAGTATCATAGGTTGAGGACACTTTTTTTTTTAGCCAGGAAAAGCAAGGGCACAGTGCAAATTATAGCTTAATCATTTGATATGCCCTACCTTATTTCTGAAATAAATGCCATTTTGACTATGTGGCCAGCTGGTGGCCCTTCTTCTGTCTCTTGCTCAAAATGTATTTTTATATGCTATAACTTCCTGAGATGTACACGTACTCTCTGAGAAAATAATAAATGATGTCCCACTTTTGAATTAGCACAGTTGCTTCTGTCCTCTCTCCTGAGGGACGTTTATGGCAGGATGCAGTCTTGCATCATGTCTTCTTCAGCAATGAACCCAATTGAAGTGATCCTGCCTATGTCTTCTGGAATGTGCCAACTCTTTCCTGAGCTTACTCTGTTTTTGAGATTGTGCTGTAGAACAGACCTGTGAAGCCTTAAAACAAATCCTTGCCTGAGAAAGGATCTCCCACACTGAGACTATGAGGCTATCATACTCCTCAGACTCCATTTTTATTTATGTATTACCCCACTAAGGACCTATTAATTTGGGCATTGGCCAATGAACAAAAAAAAAAAATATAATTTAGGCTTTGTCTATTTCTTTATTTTTTTTTTTTTTTTTTTTTTTTTTTTTTTTTTTTTTTTTTTTTTTGTTAACGGAATAATGACTTAGTTCCACAGGTGTCAGAAAGGAATCAAAGCAATCCTGTTACAGAAAAACTAAACGCTACGTTGCTGCTGTGTTATCTAATCTATTAAATGGAAAACTTGGTGTTACTTGTAACAGTTCCTGCTGGTCCTGAACTTTATTATGGACAGAATTAAAGGAGTTTGTCACCTTATCATTAGTTGCTAAGTCACAACACCTTGTACTTCGATTAATTTTTAGATTTTCCCTATACTATTTTGGAACTTGTTATTTTTTAAAATCAGGCAAGTGTGGAAATTCACCAGTAGTTAGTGCACTTCACATGAAAGCAGCAGTTACGTTTTCTTTTTTTTTTCCTTTGTGAAGATAACAAGTTACATTAGTAATTTTCTAGTATATTCAATATAAAAAAAGAAAAAACTCAGGTAAACAAATTTGGGTGTTCAACTTCATAAAAATAGAAGACTTCAGCAAGTTTCAAATTCTCAACTGTAACATTATAAATGCAGTTATCTTTTCAAAGGGAACACATAAATATGCCTTGTTTCGAGTCATCATGTAATTTTCTTATTTAGTCCACTGTTAATATTTTCTGACAGCAACAGTCACAATTACAACTTGCTTTGAACATTTAGCAGAATATGCTGAAAAAGATAAATTGTTTAGAGTTGTTTGGACAAAAAGCTTGTTCCATTCTCTCATAACTAATTTACAACACAATAAGTTACAGAATTTAGTAGTTTTTAAAAATATATGCCTTATCACAATGGGGAAAATGATACATTTAATCAGGTTTCCATTCTTAGGAAGTAAATAAATACACCATATTAATGAAAGTGTTAGGTTCCACTGAATACGTTCTTAAATATTGCCCTTTTGGTTTTACATTCATTTTTTTTTTTTTTGTAATATGAAAGAGAGATTAAATAACCATTTTGCTGTGCTCGATGTTAGTAAGACAGGACCAGAAGAGTGACAAATTTTGGACACCACATGTAAAAATATTAATAAAAAAGAGAGTCCAGAGAAGTGCAAAAGTAGAAATCAAAGTCTAGAAAAGTAAGAAACTATGAAAGAGCTGCAGTTGTTTATTACAGAAATAAAAGTCTGACTGGCTTCAAATGCATGAATACTTAAAAGAAACTTAAAATACATGAAAGGCTATTCCAAAGAAGAACAGAGCAATTCGTTCTCCATAGTCATCTTGCATAGAAGAGGTAATGGTCTGAAATTTCAATAGAGCACACTTGTATAAACAGCAGAGAAAATTTAGGGACAGCTGGGACCTGAAGTAGATCAACAAAGGTGGTCATTTAACTTCCTAGAGGTGTCTTCAGGATGCAACAAAAATCCGACAATAATGATGCTGAAGTCAACAAGCCTGCTGTGAGAAAAAGACGAGTGGGCTATACCATATTTCAAGACCTTTCCAAATTCTAATATTTTCATTTCTTCAGGTTTTCTATTTGCTCTTGTATTAGCTTTCCAGTCTTTCTGTTGAAGCTGTGGCTGGCAGAGCAGGGAATACAGGTTTCATGATGTCATGGGAGAGCTAAATGAACAGAATCAATTTTTTGTTTCTGCTCAGATTAACCCAAACAATATTTCTCTTCAAGACCCTGAATGAAAGTACATTAGGTACAAGTCTAAGATGAAATTCAAATTAAAAAGTGGAGTCTCTTTTTTTTCACTCAGGATAATCTATATATTTTGCAATCAATAAACTACAGAATCATAAAATGTCCTGAGTTGGCAATACCAGAAGCCAAGACTAAACCCACGGATATATTTCTCTTATCTGGCTCTTCTAACTATTGAAGTCTCTCTTTTGCTCTTCAAGAATCACATTTTTTTCTGCACAGGAGCACAAATTCAACATTCAGGGAGTGGGGAAGGGAAACAAGATGAGAGGAGGAAAAGTGTACCCAGGTCAAATGAGACTAAATCTGGTAATGAGATAATTCTCTGGTAGGTATAGACTAAGGCTAGCAAGTCACTGTCTTCAGTTTCCTGGGTGAGAGCTGTAAGCAGAAGAAAGGCAACATAAGACATAAGAAATGTACTATCTCCACAATTTCTTAAAATTAAAAATTAAGTTAAATTCACTTCTTCCAGCTGTAGCATCTCTTTGAAAGACAAAGATCTTTCATGGCAAACCTGATTAAAGAGTGTGCTGGTTTGACTGAAAATGAGTTAATTTTCTTCATGCAGTTAGAAACCTTTCTTTTCCATAGCTAGTATGGTCATTATTTGGACTTAGTTCGAGAAGAAGAGGTAACACAATGTTTTTAGTTGCTCTGGTCTGAGATCCAAGGACATTCTGAGTGCTCTGCCTACAGGTGTGAGGCATTGAGGAAGTGGGGCATAGACAGGGCACACCTTGACTGACATCCTGACTGATCAGCATGAGTACTTCATCCTGTTAGCGTCATGCTTCATATTTAAGGAGGGTCGGGATCTTCTGCACTCTCTCTCTCTTGTTTCTTCACCTTCTTCACTCTTTTTGTCGGAGCCGGGGGAGTTCTGTTTGGGATGTTTAGTTAGGCCTTTTGACGTTTTGCAGAGGCCTCTGGGCCCTACTGCATTCTTTCCTTTTTTCTCTCTTTGGGATCAGCTGTTCGGGATGAGGTGCTGCTTCCTGGGACTGGCTGCTCGGAGTGGACAGCATTCATGAGGAACTGCATTGAGTGTCTTTAATTTTATATTCTATTTCTATTTTATATAGATATTTACTAGTAGTGCATTAATATTTTGTTACTTTATTAAACTGTGTTGTTTCAATTCAAGTTTCTCCCTTCCCTTTTGATTCTCTCCCCTATTTGGGGGGTTGAGGAGGAGGGTGAGTGAGCAGCTATCGTGGTTGTATTGCTAGCTCATGTTAAACCACAACAAGGAGACAGACTAACTCTAGTGCCTAAGCCTAAAGAAGAGGGCGAATTCACAATAACTTTTCGGTATTTCTTTTTTTTCCCTGAGGAAAACCTTGAAAAAGACATTCACTTGCCTGAACCTATAATTTTCCAAATTCAAGAAAGTCACAAGGACCGTTTGTCTTTTCCATGACAGATTATTTTTTTATATCTTATAAATGTTGCAGTACTTCCATGAATGAAAGAATTAAATAATACAAAAGCAATGAAACTGCTTTGTCCTCTTGTCAAAAAGGAAAACATGGAGAATGAAAGGGAACTACAATGGAAGAAAGAGTTCTGGTGTTTAAAATAGGAAAATTTTACTTCTTGTTTTTAGATTTGGATCAAGTTTCTGAAAGCACAAAATGAAGGAATAGATCATGCAATATGTGGAGAAGCTTCTAGGAAGTTCATATTTGTGGGACTGGAGCTGGGCAGAAAGAGGGTGGAGAGATAGGAACAGGGTAAGGCTCACATCTAACCTGCTCATGTAGCTATCTATCATTCAATAAACTGTTTAGGAATATGCTTCATTTTCACTGGATTAAATTGGATTAAATATGACAAAAATCTGGCCCTTAGCAATGCAAGACTGGTTTTGGAAATTATTTTGGAAAACATTACAAGAAGTAAATTTGCCTTGAGAAAACCCTAAAGTCTCCTGCAGCAATGGCAGGAGCGCTCACACACAAGATGACAGCAGCTGCTGGGTTTTAAACCACTGCATCTCACACAGACTAGCTTTGCTCTGAGCAGAACAAGACATGACAGGGCTACAATTAGCCAGTGGGCTTTACACACACTGGACTTGAACCCATGGAGGCAACAGCAGGAGTTTTCATGGAAATTTTCCAGTACAAACACAGCTTTCTGTTGCCATAGTAGATACAGAGCTTCTATCTTCTTAGCTGCAGACAAAGGCTGGGAGAACAAATCATGCCCTTTTATAATATTTATACTCTGAGGCAAACATAAAAAAAAATAACCTAATGTGTTTATACACACACAGCTAGCCTGGCTTATCTAGGAGTTTTCCAGGGGTTTTTTTTTCATTTCCATTTATCAGTTTCATTTTTTTTCCACTGACTTTCACTGCATATGACAAGAGTTTATTAAACGTACAGGGACAACTTATTTTTTATATTAATAGACAGTTTTCATTTTGCAATAAACTGATGAGTTCTTGTAATTTAGCCAGATGTTTTGAGTTTTTTTAAAAGGTTTTCTGTGCCTCATTACACATACCTCAGATCTATCCACAGGAAAGAAGTTAACCATGGGAAAGAATGGGGATGTTTGCCATCCTTTCCTGACCCCATTATTTAAGTTTGGTGCAGCAAATGTGATAATTTTATCATTGCTTCAGACATGATTACTAGTGTCTCCAAGCCATTCATTGAAGTTGTCCTCCCACACTCACTGCTCCTTGCTCTGCCTGTATGATGCAGAAACAAAAGAACAGAATATGTGAGAGATGATATGCACAGTATTTTACTGGAACAAAACCATTACTCATCCCTTCTGCAGAACACAGGGACTCATCTCTGTTCAGGACTCATTTGATCCTTTACCCACGGTCTGAGAGGGAAGAGACAAAACAGGTTTTACAAAGATGGCCGCCAAGATATATTAGAAGCAAAACCAACTTTTACTCCTCCTCTGGAGCTGCACTTTTGTGCAGTGTGCAGCTCTCTGCCCTACCACGGGATATTTTACAAAGACAACATTTTAATCTATATCAGCACAAGGTACACAACGCACTTTGTCTCATGGTGAGGTTAGGTGGTGCTCGTTGCCCCGAGGCAATCCCACTGCTGGAGGCAGTAAAGAACAAAAGGCACGAGACTAAAGCCAAGTGATTTCTTTACTTTTAGCACATACACTAAAGAACTGTTTTGATGATGTTGCAGCCATTTACAAGAGTGGGTCAAATTAAGGAAGTAGATTTAGCTTAAAAACTTTTTCAGACAGATGCAAAGATTGTCTCAATAACCAACGAGTTAGGCCACTTGTTCAGTGTTTACAGACTGAGTGTCTGTGCTCGAGGACCTTGAAACCACATCTCACAACTCTGAGGAGGGTGGTTTAAATTGTGGGTCTAGGTTCTCTCGAATGTCTCCATGATCTGTTCCATATTACATACTGTTGTCTCCACCAACACAACAATGCTCCCTTTCTGGCATGGTGGGGAGTGCAGGTAGGACACAGCACTTTAATCTTTGATACTGAGAGCTTTTGCATAGTTACACCCAGTTGAAAAATGCAGAGAGAATAAATGAGCTGAAAGACCTGACTTGAGACAAAGGACTGTGAAGGGTTGAGTGCCCTTCAGAGACTGAGAGCCACCAAGCCCCAGAGTCATGGCTGAGAAGGATGCAGTCCCTGTCCCTCAGCCCACTGGTCACAGCCTGGGCACCCTGGTTGTGTGATACAAGAGGAGGCAGCAGCCACTGATGTTTTCCTCCACATGTCTCCAGGACAGCACATTGCTAAACAAAACCCCTTTTCTCATTTCTAGTCTCTCCCTCTGGACAGAAATCCTGAAGAAGTTCAAACATGTGGTTTGAGCTAAATCTCTCCTCTTTCCCTTCACCTGCCTTTGTCTAGTTTGGCTGCCAAACTGAGAAAAACACAAATATTTACTCAGCTTTCATTTTAAGCCCTGCCATTCACTTCTGCCTGAGCAACGTTCACACAGCAGTATTCAATAACATCAGCATCAAGCTACGTTATTTAGCCACCAAGGCTGAAATGCTTTCTGTTTGCCCAGATGAGTCCTAAAGTGATCCTAAAGCAGCAGCAGAAACTTTTTCCTTATTTCTCCCTCATGGAAGGCATCTTCGAAGGATTTATGAGCATCCTACTTAGTACCTGAAGTTGGGAAATTTCACTATCCATAATGTTATGATTTATGTCACCAGAAGAAATCAGAGTCTGACAGCAGAAGGGTGAAGAGGAAGTATTTTAGTCAAAGTATCTGCAGCTTTACTGCTTCTTTGTTTTCTTTCAGTAAGGTCTCAAACAGTTAAAGAGAACTAATTAAGACCCGACGCTTCCAGCAAAACCCACCTCAGATTTTTCAGGAACTCAAAGAGTAAAAGAAAATAATATTGTGGAAGNAAAAAAAAAAAAAAAAAAAAAAAAAAAAAAAAAAAAAAAAAAAAAAAAAGGACAAGGTTTTGAGATGTTTACACGCTTAAGTATATGAAAATTTCCAGAATACCTGTAAGATCTACTAACAAAGTAATAGAAAACAACACAGTCAAAAGTTCTGAAGAGGCAATAGCATACACAGTAAATGGACCATATTCTGCACTGATTTTCAACTCAAAATGTTAATTTGTTAAAGTAGGATTTTACATAAATTCAGTTTCCCTGAGAACACAAAGGTTATTTCAATATATTCAAACACATTTTTAAAGGTTAGGTACTAAAATATATGTATCATCACATATCTTTTTTCAGCATCTTAATTTTTACAAATATATTTTAAAAGTTCTTCCAAAAAATCTTTACAATTTGACTCTTCTATCTTGGGTAGGATTGAAGGATAGCATAGAGACACCAATGAGGCTAACAAACCCTGATGGGTTAGCTGAGCTGGAGAGGAAAGACTTGTCTACCTCAGGAAAGTTCTACAGATTTCAAACCTCTCTTCGATCCCAAACTGGTATAAAATGGTCGAATCCACCAGAATTTTGATTGAATCCTTCACCTTAAAATGTTACTTTTTTAATGGCTGGCTAGCTTAGATTTTACAATGAAAAGTTCTTTCTGTCAACAAAAAAATGGTAAATCTTGAAAGAGGATGTTTGACAGTTTTGCCTTTTTCTCAAGTCTGTTTTCAAAACATGGATTTTTTTCAAGTTTCTCTGTCACTAACTTTCTCCTGGGATGAGGCTTTGGAAAATACTAAGGAGCTTTTCAGCTCATGGAATTTATGTTATTTTACACCTGGATGAGAGTCATCCTTTTTGATCCCTCGCTGCTTACCTGGTAACATAGATAATTTCTTTTAGTGTTTTATAATTTCTCATCATGCATTTGCACGAGCGCACTGATGAGAAATCCAAATAAATTCATCAAGCCAGAAGTGTGAATAAGGCATAACTAAAAGGTTCTCTGGGGCCACTTTATGAATTTGTGAAAGCAGCCTAATGAAAAATGAAATACATATATAAAAAAGGGATTAAAATAAATATATGGAGAATATTAGATTTACCCATTACACTGGGAGAGAGCTGGATGAACAAAGCACTGATTAACAGAATAAAGCTCTCAGAAGGAAAAATAATGTGACTCAAAAGGTTTTGCCAGTCTGGAGGAAACATTACTACTTTATGATAATTCTTGTAAACACAGGGAGTTGGTGAACATATTTTCTTGAGAACAGGATATTAATGGATTTTGTCATCAAGCCTGTTGCCTGGATTCAAATGTTTCTGAAGAGTACAAATCAGTAATTCTTGAGAAGGGTAAAGCGTAAGGATATAATGGGTAACTTAGAGAGGCATGCATTCATCTATCCTGTAAACCGTGTTCTGAGATTTCAGGATTTACACCCCTGGCAAAACAAAGTTTATGTGATATGACCATAACAGTTGAAACATACACCCACAGATTATAGCAGCAGTTGACACTTAGAGTTATTGGTTTCAGATAAATTTTTATATTATTTCATTCCATTCGTGAGTGATTATTTGTTATTAAAAGCACACATAGAAGACTAGGTAAGGTCCAGTTACAAAAATTAGAAGCTGTACCAGCCGTGTGGGTTGGATAACTCAGAATTGCAGACAGTTGGAAACCATTGTTCCCACCACAAAGGAAAAGATGGAGGTATTCCTCCTCCTTTCACTTTGATGTCTGGGGTGGAGACACCAGCAGTAGGAGTACTGGGTGGACACAATCCTTTGCAACATCTCTCTTTCTAAATGCTTCAGCCAAAAGCTAGACATTAATGTTTGTAAAGCACCTTGAAGATGAAGATCGGCAAGGATGACCCTGTTAACTTTCTGAATCCTCCACTAGGATGTTTTATGTTACACTCTCCAGCTAATATTAATGAGTAGAGGCTGATTGATTTTCAAAAGGGAAGCAAACCTTCATGTTAAAAGTTTGCTCAAGCCAAGTGTAAACATTCTCACTCAGACCCCTCATTCTGTTGGTGATGTCCCCTAGTACCTCTCAAAAATGACTCAGCAAGTCCCAAAATCAAAGTCTAGTTTTTAAAGCACCTGGTTTTCAGCCCTCTATCCCTGGTGGAAGGGCCACAGCCTTCAAGTCCTCCAAAGCCCAAGACAAGTGGGTGTCTCAGAGGGGATACACAAAGCCCTGTGCTGTAGAGGGAGCTGACTACCTAATCAACAGAGAAATCACCCTGAAAAAGAAGAGACGGGAGAGCTTGGGCATCTCTTTGGGAATTCATAACCCAAACTCCATTTTGAAGGCAGGCACTCTGACCTATATGTGACAATGTGACTGATATGACTAATTGCGTTTTCTAAAGCCTACTCAAAAAGTGGCCAAAACTAGAGGTGGAATCTGTCTGGAAGACACTGTGGTCAGGAAGGTGGTTTCCCCAGGATGAGGTGTGTCCCTTACACTGTTGGTGGGCTGACCTCTCCAGTGCCCCAGAGGTGGGAAACTCATGTGCTGCATGCAGCAGCAAAAAGTAGGTTGGTACTCACCTAGAATCTGGGAGCACCTGATTTCATTTTGTTCCTGGGGAATGTCCAAGCCTGCTTTTTTGAAGGAGAATTCCCAATTGTACAGGTTATTCTAGGAACAGAAAACACACTCTCTCCACTCTGTGCTTAGAGTTCTTTTTTCCTTGTCAGGATTATTCAAATGCTTGAGAGTTCATAAGAGCATGTGCCTGTGTAACCTAACAACCACTAACACAAGCCCCAAGACCTAGGTATTTATGGGAGGAGAGTTCTTGGACATCTGTCTTACTAGCAACCCAACTGTACAGCCCCTAGACTTTCCTGGCGGTGTATTTCATTCAAATAAACTAGATTTTACCTCCCAGATCATCTACATTCTGGTGATGTAGCACCTTCCTATGAAAATGGCTTTGACCCAGACCAGAGTGTCACAGCTGGGTCTCCTCCTTCTTGCAGATGTGCTCAGAGTACATTTTTAGGAGGCAGACATCCCTACCACTATTGAAAGAGAGCAATGACTGCTGTCGTGTTTTGTGTGGGTCTTGATCCACTGCAGAATCCTGAGAAAATTTTAAGCTATAAGCAGAGGGAGGAAAAAAACCCACAGAATGATGATTTTTTTCTGAATCCCAGTCAAATTTGCTCAAAAGATAGAAACCCTGTAACTCAGCATTGCTTAACTTAGCATTGTTCAGCATGCACTGAAGAAGGGTATGGGGAACAGCAGTGTCAAGAAGCGAAGCAACCCCACACTGCAAACTCCTCTTGAATTACGTGGTACAGATGAAGGTCTGAAGAGTGGCAACTAAACCATCTTTTCCAGACCCTGTCTGTGTTCCTGCTGTTCTTCATGGCAGTCTACTCTGCAAAATGATAACTTATGCTTCCTGCAACTGCTATTCTTTTCCTTGAACCTGGGGTTTTGCATGCAATTCAGAAATGGGAGAAGGAAGGCTGAAACCTCCTATTAATACTGCTTGTTGGTGCTCAAAATAACATGCTGTGGGAGACAATACAGTCTCCCTATCCTCAGCATAGATGCTTCTTGCCTTGCCTACAAGCAGTTTCCTTTTTCAAATTTGTTACACTTACTATGCTTCAGAAACATTCTAGATACTGAAAAAATATTAAATTGTGCTGAGGAGTAAGAGAATGTTTTATTATGGAGAGCCAAGAATTACGAAGTCATGGAGAAGATATTTTCGACATATAAGGATATGTTTTAGACATCCTTTCATACTCATAAGTATTATCATAAGCAGCTGAAAGATTTGCTTAGATGTCCATACTTCTTAGTTTTTAATAACAACTTCGTAGGAAGAGGTTTCTCAATCAGCGATTTCTGGGTTCATCATTTAGAACCGAAGTCAGCAGAAGACCTTGAGAATCAGTGAGTGCAATATCCTCTAATAGTACCAGCATATAATCTCAATCTCAACAGTTCAATGAGTCTTTAATATTTTATGGCATTAATCAATTAGTAATTAAGATTCAGAGTGATTTCCCTTACTGATCCTCAGCTGTATAAAGTCAGATCTTTCACATCTATTCCTCCAAGAGATTTATGAAGCAAGAGTTTCAAATTGCCAAAAAGGTCACTAATAACTTATATGCTATTTAACTGCAAAGAGGAAATATTGATAATTAGTTAAGCAAGCTCCTTGCATCTTCCCCATCCAATTTACAAGAGACAAGTATGAGCTTCATATCCGGCTAACCTCATCTCTTTCATCATAAATACTCTCAAACTTAGAATCACTGAATCACTGAATCACAGAATTTCCTGAGTTGGAAGTGATCCACAAGGATCATCAAGTCCAACTCCTGTTCCTTCATGTGACAACCCCACAGTTCACACCTTATGTCTGAGGACATTGCCCAGTCTCTTCTTGAATACTGTCAGGCTTGGGGCCATGACATCTGCCTGGGAAGACTGTTCCAGTGCTCCACCACCCTCTGGGTGAAGAACCTCTTCTAATGTCCAACCTAAGCCTGCCCTGGCACATCTTCCTGACATTCCCTTGGGTTCTATTATTGGTCACCAGAGAGGAGAGATCAGTACCCGCCCCTCTTTCACTTATGAGGAAGCTGTAGACTGTGATGAGGTCTCCCCTCAGTATCCTGTTCTCCACGTTGAACAAACTAAGTGACTTTAACTGCTCCTCATACAGCTTCCCCTCCAAACCCTTCACCAACTTCATACGCCTCTTCTGGACACTCTCCAGTAACTTTATATCCTTTTTATACTGCAGTGCCCAGAACTGCACACAGTGCTCCAGGTGAGGCTGCACCAGTGCAGAGCAGAGTGGGACAATCACCTCTCTCATCTGGCTGACAATGCTGTGTGGAATGCACCCAAGACACGGTTGGCCCTCTTGGCTGCCAGGGCACACTGTTGGCTCATGTTCAACTTGCCATCGACCAGAACCCCTAGAACTTTTGTTATTTAATTTGAAGAAGTAAAGAAGCAAATGGAAGTGAGTTCAGGACAGAGTAATTATAACTATGGCCATCAATTTGAGAAAAAAATCAGTCATTTAGACTGCATCTAACTGTAAGTCTCTCATATTTGGATTCGTCAACAGTCAAATAGGAATAAGAAAATTCAATGTTATTTCCCATGAAACATAAAATAGACAAACAAACAAATAAACAAACAAGCATACATACAAATGACTTTAATTTACAATATAACTGCAGAGAATGTTGTAGGGAAATTATTCTTAACAAGGTAACCTGAAACAATATATTGTATTCATAATCGCTGTGTTCAAACTAGGACTTGTGTCCCAGGTTTAAGACCATTTTTTGTTCCTTTGCTTCATGATGACACAGTCTGTGAGCAACGACTTCTTTATCTTGAGCACAGTGTCGACGGGAGTATAGGCATGGATGAAATTACACTAAAGAAGTAGGGATGTGTTCTGCTCAATCCAGAAAAAGACCTCCTGCTTAACTAAAGCCATGGCTTTCTGATAAAATGGAAGAGGAACAGAGGGGTTCCCACCACTTATTCAATAGCAGAATAATCCAGACTGGAAAATTGCAGTCTGACAATTACAAAGTCCTACATAGGTCAATTGGCAGTGGGCAGCTGCTTATCATAAAGTGTTTGGCTAGTGTTTCCAGCACTTCTGAGGGTGGTTCAACAACTAGTAGTTTCTCTATGGCATGTGGAAGCCCACGGTTTGGGGTAAGTTTCCCCTGAGAGACTTTGACTTATACACTGAAGTTGCATTACTACATCTAAAAGTGTTTACATTTCCATAAGTTAAGAAACAAAAATAAGCTTAAAGAAGCAACCATTTATTTGCATTACTGAAAAAACACATAAGGATATTAAATAACTGAGACTAACAATCAAATTTAGTATGCTTTGCAAATAAAAACATTACAAAGTAGAAGAACGGAATATATTGAAATAACAGGAGAAGAAGAGAAACTATACGCAGAAACAAAAAGAGAAGTTTTGCCATTAAAATGAGCTTTGTACAGACTGTCCACATCAGTGTGACCAACTAATCTAGTCTGGTCAAAAAAGTCCTGAATTAAAGACCCCTTGGGATTTTCTTCAGCATTTTAGAAGCAACATATGGAACTAGTAATTTTCTTGCATTTGTGTTGTTTTCTGGGACTTGAGATTTAACCATGTATTCTCCATCCTTGGAATCATATTTTAAAAAAAAAAAAAAGCATTCAGGGCCTTCCTCAACCCTGCACTGGAGCAGGTGACATGAGCCAGAGGACATACCTACTACCACTTCAGTAAGCAAAGGGATTTCCTTCCTTCCTTCCTTCCTTCCTTCCTTCCTTCCTTCCTTCCTTCCTTCCTTCCTTCCTCCCTTCCTCCCTTCCTCCCTTCCTCCCTTCCTCCCTTCCTTCCTTCCTCCCTTCCTCCCTTCCTTCCTCCCTTCCTTCCTTCCTCCCTTCCTCCCTTCCTTCCTCCCTTCCTTCCTTCCTCCCTTCCTCCCTTCCTCCCTCCCTTCCTTCCTCCCTTCCTTCCTCCCTTCCTTCCTTCCTTCCTCCTTTCCTCCCTTCCTTCCTTCCTCCCTTCCTTCCTTCCTCCCTTCCTTCCTCCCTTCCTTTCCTCCCTCCCTCCCTACTTTAATACTCCAACTATAGTTACACCATGTGAAAATAGAAAAGGGCTGTTTTAAGAGCTCATGGTGAGATTTAGCCCAGCCAGGTGCCAACAGAGTACCTGGCCCATGGCCACTATGCAGGGAACAGCAGACAAACTACTGTCCCTTCAGCAGCACCAGAAACAGCCTGATTGGTGTGTCAGCACTGCCACAGCTGCCCACAGCTCTCACCTTAGATGTGGCCACTCTTCCTCACTACTGGACCCTGTCTGACGGGGATGCAAGACCAAGGTGCACCAAAAGAGGCAAAGGAGAAAAGGCTGGAGACGAGGCTCAAAGGGACAGAATACCCTTGGAAGAGAAGGGATTTAAGATAGGAAGGAGCCCATTGCTGTGGGGTGGCACACTCTGGCATGAGCCAAGCAGAGACGTGGCAGCAGGAGTGATTGGGAGCCAAGGGCTCCTGTGCGGAGGATGCCACAGGACGGGGCTGCAGAGCAGGAAGGGAGGCAGTGATGGGAAGGTGGCCTCTGGAAGTGTAAGGGGACTGGGGTGAAAGGTTCAACTGTCCTTAGAGGCTTCCAAGTGGAACCACAATTTGGGGCCAGAGACACATCTCCCCTTGGTCCCTATCTTCTTTCTTATCTGGCTGAAACATGGAACTTCCGCACTTAAGGCAGGAGTTGTTTTCCCTCTCTGGGTCATTAATTTGGGATTATATCCATGTGGGAGCACTCCATGTAAGCCCTGCTACTGTGCACAAGACTTACAAGGGATCACAGCTCAGAAACCTCTGACTGATGCTACAGCCATTTCCTGAGGAGCTGCAAGTGGCTGATCACAGCTATAGGGTCCCAACTTTGCAGACAGACACAAGGGGAGATGCAGCAGCAGCTGCCTGAAGACAGGGGTGACAGAGTTTACCAGTGGCAGCCACTCCTCAGGTACAGGGTAATTTATTTCTTCCCTGAAGTAATAATGTCATGCTGGTCATTTGCCCCAGGAATACAGTGATGTCATGAAAATTACAGATTTTATGTTTTCCTGCAAGAAGCTGGCTTGTTAGAGCTGTTCACAGCAGATCATCAAGAAAACTTCTAAAAGGGGAAATCCTCTGATGACATGAGATTTTTAAAGTGTGGATTTTTTTTTTCCTTTTTCTGCCAAAATTGCAACCTGTAAAAAACAAGTAGGAAGAGTGGAAGGAGGAGGAGGAGTATCATTACAGAGCAATGCACAGGCAGTGCTGTCAGTGGGATGCTTTTGCACAGAGCCCCAATAGCTATTAAATATTTCCAGTAAATTTCCTCTTTAAATGATTACTCATTTTCTGAGAGGTTCAGTTCTGAAGAGAGTGATTTGAATACAGATATAAAATAAAAAGTTACATATGGCAAAAAGCACAAGTCCTTAAAAAGTTAGGCCAGCCACAAACCCTTTATTTTTTTTGTACATTTTTGTAATTGTTTATTTAATTGACAAAGCGGTATTCAAAAGATTTTATAGAATACAGCAGGGATAAAAAAGCCCGGAACTAGAAATGGAATAAAGTGATAAATACGTAACTTTATATAATATAAATATTTTATGTAAATCTTGTAGGCAGCCACCTGAGATTTACACATACAAACTCAGTGTTTTTTCACAGCTCATCCTCACTTAGATTTATATGACCTACAAAGTTTCTTTGTAGCTAAGATGTGCTTACTAGCCCAACAGCAAAAGTGTTTTGAGCTTGGTGCAGGGACAATTAACACTTGGTCATCACCAATCTTAGAATACCATCTGCATCAGCCACAGCATGGCTGCGTAAGGGTTTGACAATAGGCATTGCACACACTTTTGTGTTGGAAGTCAGAAACCTCACTGGTTAGTATAAAAACGTTCATTTGCATCATTATTGACGGGTACATCATTTTTTCTCCCCCCATTTTACTGTTAAGTCTGTTGTTAGGCTACCATAGAGCCATAGCCAGCAGACTATAAACCTTCTCTCTGAATCCTGTTATCATTCGACTGACTGGGATTTTTCCTAGACTCCTAAGGACTACGGAGCTATTCCAGTCCTGCCCTGATCGCTTGCTAGCAGTTGCTATTAGTTTTATTTCTTCCCAAGAATAACATCAAGGGCAACAAAGTAATTAAAATATCAAGCACATATCATTGTTTCATATATAAAACTGCCTTAAGGTTTAGAGAGGCAAAATGACTGACGAAAGAAGACATAAGCCACCAGCTCCGTGCCAAAGCAAGCAAGTGCTTCTATTTAAAGAGCACCACTACAGCTCTGTCTCTGCTGACAGAACACACCACTGCGCAAGTGAAGAGCCTCATAAGAAAATGTCAAGCACCAGAGGGCTTTGGACAGGATTAACAGACACTAAGTTCCAAGAAAATCATTATTATAATCCTGCCTGATCCCTGGAACTACAGGCCATATAATGAAAAAAAATTTAACTGCATTTACTCCAAAGTTTTGGGCACAAGCAATCGAGTTGAGCTAAAGGATTTTAAACAACTTCCCACCTCTGGGGTGTTTTGGTACAAGGATGCTGTACTTCAACATCGTCTCTAACTGCAGAGCAGGTGGGGGGATAGCTCATTAGTTCCTACTTATGTAGTTTTGATGAAGACCTTCAAAAGTCTAAGAAATGCTGGCACTTAGATCTCTCTGACTGTGAAAGAGATAGGTAGGCTTTAGGCTCTTCAGAACTGTTCCCTGAGAAAAATAAAGGATTTTGAAATTTCTCTGGGTCTTTTTAAGTCATTTTTTTACTTGAATAAAAGTTTTGGATATTGCTTTAATATTCAAGTCAAGCTATTATTTAAATTAGTCCCATTTTAAAAATATACAATTAACTTGAAAGCCTGAATATTAGTTGCCTCTTGTGCATCTATGTGCAATATCTCATGACTTTCAGTCATGGTTATGACTGTCTTTTCCTGAGAGAAACATATTATCTGCCCCATTATCCTTTTTCTATTGTTGCCCTGCAACAGCTGAACAGTTGGGGGGAATGAAGTGAGACTTCATGCAAAGCTGAATGTTATAGAAGGGAAAAGGCAGTAAAATCAGAAGCCTTGGTGATATTCTTCATAATCTTTATGATAAAAGAGCAATACTAATGGCAAATTTCATCAGAGTGTGTTTTATCTACCGCTCCAAATAGGGCACAGACCCAACAGACCAGTTTATGCTTGTCTCCTCATGAAGGATTGGTTTTATTTGGGGTTTTTTGTTTGTTTCTTTGCTGCATCCTGGGTTCACGGATCTGGCTGTTTACAGACTGGCACATGTGGAAGGGCCACATGACAACCACTGTGCCAGGCTGTTCCTTTGGAAGTTTTGTACTGTAATGCTGATTAAACCTGACAGTTGTCTTTGGAAAATCTGATGACACAAAAGCCTGGGGTAGATCTATATCTGCAATACATTAGACTTTTCCAGGGCAGATAAAATACATTAGAAACACAGAAGAGAAGTTTCTCCTATGGGAGTTCCTACTGGTATATTTCAACAGACCCATCTGAGTGAGCAGTTAACAACCTGTTTGTCTGCAAGGATAATTTAAAATTACCAAAGACCTTTGCTTCTACCACTTACTGTTTCGCCCTCACTAGATATTGGCTTCAGTATTGCCATAAATGAGGCAAAAATTGCTCATAGAGCAACAAAAAACGGAATTGTGGGACTTTGGTAAAAAGGATGGGGAATTCAACTGGGAAGGCTCAGGGAAGACTGAAAGGGCTTGGGCAAAGGTAATATTGCAAGATTGGGAAAAGGACCTGGAGTACATGGAAGGACCCTGGGTATGTGGTTGACAACAGGTGTGTCCAGGCTGAGAGGAAGCCTGAGACTGAAGATGCTGAGCAGCAAGGACAGAGATGGACACCTGCTCTCTCCATGTTATCTTGCAATGAGGACTCATGCCTGTAGGAGTTGAAGCATGTGTATGACTTCAGCCATGCCCATTCCACTTGCCTACCCCACTTGGCACCAGGACCACGGCAGATGCGAGCAGCGGATGTTTTTGTTATATTAATTTGGCAGGCTGAACACAGAACACAGTTTGGGAACAGACACTGCCTTCAGAAGGGGAAACTTTAATGAGAGCTGTTTGTGGAAACACCACGTAGCCTTCCTCAGAGCCCTGTACTGGAAAAGAGCTTCAACTTATCCTCCTCTTCCCAGCACCAGTACATATGGCCTATCAAGTCCAGACTTGCTTTATTTTAATTGTCTTTTTTTGTGTTTAATTAAACTTCCTGGTAACTAAGAGGATAATAAAACAAACGAATAAACATATTATTCCAATCCACACAACAATAAACAGGAACAATCCCAAATAACCTCTTAAGCAAAGCCATATATGTCAGCACATTAACTCAAAGTGAAAGCTAGACAAACGTATCTTCATTAAAATTTGCAGTGTCAAAGCTTTTGTGTAGACTGCCTCTGTCATTGCATAAATATGTTCAGATCACCAAAGAAACAAACAAATAAACAGAATTTTGTACATTATTGTATGATGTTTGTTTCTGAAATAAATTTACAAACTGCTTTGTCAACTCAAAAACATATGTAAAAGAAAGAGTCAAAAATAGATTACCCTCCTTGAACACGAACTAGCTTGAACTTCACGATTCAGTCCCACACAAATCTTAGCTATCTTGATTTTTTGACAGATTTGGAAAAAGATACTATTGTTACTACCACGCCGTTGCTGCTGCTGCTGCTGTTGATTATCATTATTATTACTACTAAAAACAGGCATGAACAAGTGGTGCCCAAACTCCTTAAGTGTGAAACTGGGTTAGCAGTCTGAGACTCTTTCCTATTCAGAAAGAAGAGCCCATCCCCTGTGGCTAAAGCAAGTTCCTTGCAGAGGGATGGTCCCCTGACAATGCTGGCAGTGCCATTGCCGCTCCTCCATCAGGGCTGGTGTGCTCCTGCAAGGGCTTTGAGCTCTTGACTGAAATCATTCCCTTCCTTCCAGTTCTTTCTCAACAGCTGCTCTACTGCCTCTTTCCCCCCTCTGCCTTTCTGATTGTTGTTTTCTACTTTTCCTCCAGTAGTTGTCTGCATTAAAAAAAAAAAATTATGTCTTCTAATCAAAACTTGTCTAAGTAAGATTCCTAATGTGAAAAAATAAACATGTATTTTTGTTTGTTTGTTCATTTTTTAAAGAAAGACTATTTGGGCTAAAACTAAACGTGTTCTACTATTAGAAGAAGGAATGCTAAACTTAGCCTAGTTCTTCTAGACCAGTGATATGAATTGTTCTGCTCAGATGCCAGTACTCGAGAATTTCATACTGAGATGAAACAGAAATGAATACGCAATAAAGTATAAGAAATCAACAAATGGAAAACAAAATATTCCACTTGCAAAATATATGCAGTATGGACTATAATATAAAATTAAGCACTAAGAAATAGCAAAAAATAGCATTAAAATATTCCAAGAGGATACAATACTGATATATATGGCACCTACCCACAGAATGAGCCATTTATAGCATCAGTGAATAACAAATGAACTGTATAATGAAATAATTATCATTAAAATTTGTCTATTTAAAAAAGATCAAGACTTCCAAATTACAGACTTTTTTGGGGGGAGGAAACTCACTAATTGCTCACTCTAAGAGAAGTAAAGGTTTCAGAGTCAGCCAAGGAAAGAAGCCACCATCTCTCACGAGGGCCCAAGACTCAGGTGGTGGGAGCTAACTAAGCTGGGGAACACAAGGCAATGTACTAAAAACAATCCCAAACAGCAAAACCATCTGCATCTAGCTGGAGTACTAACTAAAGTCCTTTAGACCAAGTGTGAAGGTAATCCTTTATGAGATTCTTTACGAGAGTCCACTTAAAGCACATGCAGACCAGATGGGGTCCTCCTTCACCTGACTTTGATTATCTAGAAGTGCCTTATGATAATTTTTCTGTGTTATATGGGTTCCTTCTGTGTCTATGAGGAACCTCTTGAGGATGTTCAATCCCATCCAAAAATATCTCAGGAGATGGCACTTTCTATTCACTACAGAGGGAAACTAGAAAATTCTTATGAAGATAGATTGATTTAGACTAGATTTGCAGCAAGAAAAAAAATCCAGTTAAATGCTCAATAAAAAACCCTTCACAATAAGGGTGATCACACATTGGAGTAAATTCTCAGAAATACTGTGCCATCACCAGCCATGGAGACATCACAAAAACAACTGAACAAACCCCTGAGCAACTTAATATAAGTTTGGAGTTTGCATTGGTTTTGGCAGAGTGGCTCCAGAGTTCCCTTCCAAACTAAATTATTCTGTGATTGCATAAATCCTTTTTGCAGAACAGTTATATTATTTATCCACCCACAGCTCCACATGCTTTCATGATTTTCCCTCCCTGGGCCATGCTGTGTCTTCCCCACACACATCAAACTCAGCTCAGAGAGATCTGGACATGGAAGGAGACATAACAAGGTTCAGCTGCCCTCCCTACCACACACATTTTTTCAGCCATACATTTTCACAATATTATATCTGTATTTGGATCAAAATAAGGGAAATGTATTTAATATTTTCAGCTATAGGTAGCATTGTGTCTATCTAAACAGCAGCTATTGAGTATACAGTTCTGGAGTGGTTTTGACAAGCAAAAACATATTAGCTGAATGTTTACTGTGCAAAACAGCTGTAGCATTCAGAAACCATAACCAAATGATACATTTATGAATACATTAATTTAAAAAAAAAGTTATTTTCAAACATATTTACTTACTCACTTTAACAGAGAAATAGAAATAAGAAATCAGTGAATGCATTTCTCCTTGAGCTTTTTTGAACTATGTGTGATACTTAGAAACTCTCTAAAAAATCTGTCTTGTTTCTGTATAGACAGTCTTGCACCATTTCTACAAGCAAATAGATACAATAAATTTGGAACAATGAAGCATTGTTTGGTTAATACATCTTTTGTATTCCTGATTTTTCATGTTAGTGAGGTTTAATTAGCTCCAGTTGAATTATGTAAAGTCTAAATATGTTTTTTCAAGGATATTGCTCAGCAAAAAAACAGACTAAGAAAAGTGCAGTTTCAGAGTTAAACCAGCCTGAAACTGCTGTAAACTGTATCAGAGCAGGTGGCAAATTCTCTTGATGTGCCATGACCTCAAAGAAGTTCTGTTCCATGGAGAATTTGTTGCAGGACTCCTGAAAGGGCTTGTGTTAGTGTTAGTCTGAGCAGATTCAGTAGAGGTGGTTATTAAAAGAAGTGCTAATTCCCAAACCAACTGCTAAAAACTATTCCATCAAGCTCATCCTCAGCTGTTGTTCTCTGTAGAGCAGTTCCCCAAGCTTTATGCAGGGGTAGCCCCTCCATCTTGTCCTCATGTCCCCATAACCAGGATTCTCCCGTGGCTTTGTTCCATGCCTCTGTATCAACATTTAGCATCCTTTATAGTAACAGACTGAACAGGGCCCTAGGTATGAATACTCTTAAACTTTAGAACTGTTAAAAGGATTATAATGGTAACTCCTCTAAGATCAGTTGGTATGTGCAAGTTACATCCTTATACAGTATGTCCAAGCACAGCAACTAAAACTCAAAGTAAGCTTAAATTAGATAACAGTTATCAAATTAAAAATTGATTAAACATTAAAATCTTACAGTTCAGGCACAGGAGCAGAGAAATATTTCACTCTGTTTATAGGTAGCTGTAAAAAATTCTAATAAGCGATATTGAGCTTGCAAGATGATTTGATTATGTTTTTGATCTTAGTAGAATTAAACTCCATGCGATGTATTAAAAGGTGAGGTAGAATTCCTGTAAGCATAAAAATTAATGTGTATGTGTTTGTATTTGACCAGCTGAAGTGCAATATTATCTCAAATATAAACTGTGTTTACTAACCTGTACACTTATAGTGCTCAGCTATTGAATCTGGCATAGCAGTTCTAATCAAATCTGGTACAGATAGTATAATAGTTAAGAAATAGCCTGATGATTTGAAATGATTTTATGTCACAAGTTCACAAATTAGTTCTAGCAGAATGGATTGAGGTTCAGCCTACAGAACAGTCTTTACTATCCTTTCTTCTAGCACTCCTTTTCCTGTCATGTGGACAAAAGAGTATCCACCAAATAACAGTGACTCAGACATTTCTCTTACATGATGGGTCCCCAGTATATATTTGGGGTCTCTGTGGAGTGCAATGCCAGATAAATGTCCATCGGATGATGAACAACATTTTGCTCATCACATCCATAGCTTCTGGGTATGTGAAAGTGCAAAGAAGGCTAAACTTCCATTGAGTGTTGCTGTAAATATCCATGTGGTGTCACCTCAGCAAATTTTTTATGATCACCACTCATTACATTACAGTACATTACATAATAATACTGGAAGAATAATTTTTTAAATCCACACTATCCTTGTTATTAATGTAATTTTAAAGGTTGGCATTAAATCTGAATAGAATATAGTCCCACCTAGTTAGGGGGCACAGATCGTGATACACGAGGAACTAATTTAGACCTGTCCTGTAGTCTGTACTTGCTAAATACTCCCCAGGGCACAGATATCCAAAGAATAGAGTGGTCGCAAAGCTCACATGCAACTGTGGTTTGGCAGAAAAAGCAGAGAAACACAAACAAATACTTCAAATTGTGCTTGGTCTTTTTCTGAAGATAAATCCACCCAAAGTTCTTAAATAGACTGAATATCCAGAAAATGTACAGAACATAAAAATATATAGAAAATAAACAAAGAAATTCGGAGCAGTGTCTAAAGTGGTAAACCTCTAAAGACAAAAGGGCTTTCCCATTAGACAACCCTCACATCGAGAAAATCAGTAAAGAGCAGGCATATGTTCTGCAGCATGGCATGTGGTCACACCAGAAGGTTTGCCATCTGAAGTAACTTTAGGTCTCAAATCCCACTTTGGAAACATACAACCTTTTACTTCCTTTCAGTGAAACAGAGGGAACCCTGGGCAAAGTGATCGGGTACCGTAGCAATCAAAATGAACAGCATCATGTTCTGTAACATGAAATCTTTATAGGGAAGGATGTCAGATTCTTTAGACAGATAGTTTACTCATTAAAAATGAATACTTTAGTCAATAAAAGTATGTACAAGTTCATGTTCTATGTAGGGAATAGCTTTGATTTTAAAACATGAAAAAATACGCTGTAATTAAAAAAAATCACTCTCACTTTTTTAAAATTTCAAATTTTATTTTCCAGCTATTGGATTTATTTTTTTTTTAAAGCTATACTTAAAATCATATCTTTCCAAAGTAAATAAACTGGTTTATCTTAGGTCAAGCAGAAGTTAAAAAAAAAGTGCTGTTCTTCCAGCAAAATTAAAGTATTCTAGCTATTCACTTTGCTCTAAACTATAGATTAGTGTTTTCAAGCAGAAACAAATTGGAAAGCATCAAAATGAAGGAAAACAGGTGCTCTTTGGAAGAGATAAATCAGCCTCAGGCAAGTCAGCAGGAGGATCATTACTACAATGGGCAACAAATACATGGCTTGGAAATATCTTCCAGACAGCCCCTGCCTGTGAGGGCCCAGCCGTCCCACAGGCCAGGCTGTTATCAAAAACTGTTCCTCTTGGCAGAACCACAAAACACCACTCACACTCTCCAAGGATGGGGTCAACCCCAGCTGGATCCCAAAATCGCTGTTTGCAGTGGCCTATACTAGCAGTGGCAAATCAGACACCAGTTTGGGGTTTCTTAAATAAAACCGTTCCTCGTTTGTGTGTTTGTTTGTTTGTTCTTAATGAAAAGCAAGCTCTTCATAGATTATCAGACCTACAGCTTTAGGTTTGGGTTTTAATTCCTCCTTCCACACCTACCTTATTTCCTTTTGCTTTTCAGAGATGCAGTGGCCACAGAGATTCTGCCGAACAACAGGGAGGTAGGAGGTGAAGCTGTGTTAGTCCTCTCCTTCCCCACAACTATTCCCATCCCAATGGACAGAAAAGTGTAGTTGGTCTCGCTTTTCTTCAGCTGGTTTCTCTTTTGTTTTCTCACACACTGGATCAGCACGTCTTTCATTCAAAAGCAGTGACAAAGTTTCTATGGACTTTTCTATTAGCAGGATAAGAATTGACCCTATTAATCTAATCAAATGAACTTTAGACTGGCAATGATTTTATCACAATTACATCATTTTGTAGATAAAATTAGGAAGAGCTCTTGCATCGTGAACCCAGACCACCCCAAACCAGGCTGTAGAATTTAATTTTTATGCCTGTACTGTCCCCAAACATCTGTCTTGAAGGCACACCTTCTGAAAAGCAGCTTCATTTTAATGTTTATCATTGTTTTAAAAACGCAAAACAAAACCTGTTTTTCTATAAGGCAAAAATGCAAAGTCTCAGAGGTGTTTTTGTGGGTTGGAGTTTATGAACGCAAAGCCGGTCTGCAAAACCAACATTTTGCCCCAAAACATCATTGTGCTGGTGAAAAATCAGTAAGTGAAAAACTGAAGGAGAAAAAACCCTAGGGACAATAAAAACTTTTTTCTGATTTTGAAAAAAAATGCATTTAATTTCATATTCATATGTTATTTTTTACTGCATTTTATTACAAATGGTGATTTTTATGCCCTATATCTTACACACAGTATTTTACAACATAATAACAGTCGGTTCACAGTTTTCAAGGACTAATGTTCCTTTGAAGTCGGGCTAATAATAAGTTCTGCTGGTCAGTGTTGACCACGCATTATTGTACCACTTTTTGGTAGCAAATATAAGCAATTATAAATTTGTCTACACCAGGTAGTGTCTCCCCTTGTTGCCCTTCCGCAGTGGTTCTTCATTCTCTGGGCTACACCGGTTTGCCCAGGAGCAAGAGGGCTCAACCGAAAGACTTCACGACCATTGGAAAGAAACAGCACTCTCAAGCTGGGCTGCGGGCTGCACAACAGGCACTGCTGGCAAGACCCTGCAGAGCAATCGCTTCTTCCTGGCTCTGTGGAGAAGACACAGGACAAGGCCGGGAGCACCACCAATGCCGGTCCTGCAGCGGGTGAACGGCAGCCGGACCCTGTCCCCTTTCTCCTCCCACTCTCCACCCCCAAAATCCTGTGTCTCAAAAATGTGAGCTGAAGAATAGAGTGTGTAACTGCACTGTTGAAAATCACATTGAGATGTGTACAAACACTATCGGGGATGCTAAGTAAAAAAATAATAACCATTCGAGCCAGAGGCAAGTGCCTGCCTTGGAAAGTTTAGCCCGTATAATGAAAATTTGGAAAGCAACACCAATTAGGGATCTCTTCAGAGTGAGCAGCTCACAGCTTCAGTTTCCAAGGCCAGTCCCAACACATACATAACATTTCCTTCTGCCTTTGTAAGTACCTCTTAATTATAAGAAATGAAAGTCCCTGGTTCTTGCATTATAGAAAAGTGTAATTAAGCATACCTGAGGGTTCCCTGTATATTTTGGTATGCAATAAACCTTTTCATTGCAACTAAAGACCTAAGATTGAAGTAGCAAGGCCAGCTGTCATACTCCACATGTTTTCCATACTATTATCCATGGTCAAGCCTCAAGACTGCACTCCAGCAGGCAGAAAGAGAGATTAGCCCTGCAATTAGTACTTTAATTATCCTGCTGTTCTTTAGCATTGCACTGATTTGCAGTTGCTGCAGTAATGAAAGAATCCTGGAAATATCTGACAGTTCTCTTCCATAAGGCTGTCATATCTTGTAAGTGTATATAAAAATTTTAAATAGATAGTCTATCTACAAGTAGCATTAAAATGTTATATATGCATACACACACTGCTCTCCATATAATTATCTATTTATAGTTTGGTTTCCCATCCAGGACCTCGCTGTATATAAGAATTCAGAAAGGTGACTCCTAAAATGTTGGAAGACTGACCACAGAGATCATCATCTTTCCTGCTGAAGGCTGGAGGTATTAGAGCAATTTTTCTTTCTTTCTCCCTTTCTCTCTCTTTCCCCACCCTCTATGTCTCTCTTCTATCCATATGCACCATGCACTGAAGCTATGAACCTCCCACTGCTTTAAGACAGAGATCCGCAGAACCTGGCCCTACTGACCCATGTGCATACGAGTGACAGGCTTGGGTCCTTTAGCACACAAAGGAAACCAGGTGTCCATCATACAACTATTCAAAGGAACCAGTCTCAGCCTTGTCTAATTTTATACCACTGACACTGCGTCACAGTTCTCCAGCGAGAACAACGTGTTCCTTGTATTTTGCTAGAACAGGGCTGATTGTAAATTATTTTGGGGCATATTTTCCCTTGCGTAAATATACTCTCCAGTAACATGCAATATACTTGAGAATACACTTCTGCAGCTTGGCAAAATGAGCAGGAACACCAAATCACTCATTATTGTATGTAAAACAGCTTTGTATTTGCAATTACCAGAAGTGACAGGACAGTACCCGACTGGGAAAAGTGGAAGCTGCTGAGATTAATCAAATGTTCCCATGGCAAGAACTATTCTGGAGTACATACCAGGTTTGAAAAGAAAAATCCTTTGCATTTTATTTGTTTGTTTGTCACCATACAATATGTGGTTTCCCTCCCCTCTTTCTTCTGATTTTGACAAGGGCATACTTTGAAGAATGAAAGCTTAAAAGGTCTGCTTCCTCTAGCACAAGTACATTCAGTGTTTATAATGTCAGGTTTAATTCTATATTGAACACTAGCACAACTGATTAAAAGCTTCTGATTTGTGGCTTAATAGGGAAAAAAAAATCAAATGTAATAATTTTTAAACTGTACTTTAGAAAAACCTGGAATCCTTTAGGTAATGATAGATTGAGGGTGGGGGGGAGGCAGGAAATTACAAGGAGATCAGTGTTGGTCAAATGATTACTGCCATGATAATACAGGCACGGTTTATATTTTAGACTGCCGCTCCTGTAAAATTATACATACTAATATCAGAGTTAAAAAAGCTGCATTGTTCATGACTAGCTGAAACTCTGACCTTAGATTCAAAAGATGTCTTTTCAAATAGTGTTAATATAGCAAAAAGGGGCTTACTGCAAACCCTAAATTCATTTGGAAATAGCTGTAAAAATAGAGTATTTAAGTTCCAGATAGCTAAATAGCTGAAGCTGTGCCAAAAATTGACTTTGCTCACAAAATGTTTTGATTGAAACAGTGCCTACTGGTTGAGACAGACCCAAGATCCAAACATGGCAGATACCACACACAAGTTTTTGAATTCCTGATATACAAAATAATTATTAGTGGTTTTTCCTTTAAATTACCCAATATCACAAAGAGGAAAGGTTAACATGCTGAAACACTGAGAGAATGAGTATGCAGTGGATCGGCTTGATTTTTCACAACTGTTTACAAAAGGTCTGGGTGGGCTTAGATCAGCAGAACTTCAGCACCATATGCTTCTTGCCCTCAGTGTGGTCCTGCAGTCCCAAACTAAGTAGGAACACTTTTGAAGTGAGAATAAAGGAAGAGGGAAGGGAGCCATAGTGTGGGAATGCGACCCGTGTATCCCAACAAGAATGTCAGTATGACCTGAAGTGTCGTACAAAGCTCTTCAAAACTGGATCAGCCGGTTCAGACATCACAAGAACAAAATCACTGAGATTGTGGCATATCAGTTCATGCAGGCCTAATGTGTTATATTCCTTTTAGCCACTCCGCTCCATGCCGTAGCCCAGGGCAACGTAGTAGTCTCTTTGTGATACTGAAGGCTCCTGTTTCCCCTAGTTCATGAAAAAAAGCTCTTTGTTTTTCCCCCTTGAAAACATGTGTTTGAGTCACTCTAAGCAGAGGATGATCTGCAGTCTCATCAGCAGTTTTCTTAGAGTTAACTTCTGGAATAAGGCAGAGGTTCATAATAATCTCAAAAAGTTTCTTCAGAAATACAGGTTCATCTTCTTTAAGGAGGTGTAAAGGCAGTATAAAGCTCTTCGACAAGGGATATTCTCTCACAGACCTATTCCAGACACTTCGAGCTGGAGTAATCAGCTATATTTGATTCCCAAACTATGACATGTAATTTAGTTTTCTTATTCGTAAATTCTTTCTGCAATTTAGTGTAGAGCAAAGCACATTGAAACTTTGATGAAAACCTTTATTAAGTGACCATCTCATTATATTTATTAAAGGTCTGAGTTGAAGATTGCAGATGACTGAAGACTTGCTGCATGTTTTCCTGCAGGCTGCAGATTGTGTTAATTTTAAGAGTAATTAGCAGATTACTGGTAGCTCAGCATGCGTACAAGAGACAACTGGAGTTTATTTGCCAGAATCTTTAGAAGTGACTTATTCATTCTTGAATCAGATCCAGACACATTCTGCAAGAGGCATTTTATTGCAGATGTTTATAATTTGAAGTGCAGCAGTAGCTAGAAATCTCAGTCAAGGACCAAGTTTTATACATATGTCACTGGAAGACAGCACTTGCCCTAGGGATGTACGTTTCATTTCAAAAGCAAACGAATAAAATTATTCTGATGCATTTTCTAACAATTTTAAGAAATAAATCAATTCATTAAGCAGTGAAAGATTAGCCGTGCTTCTTATTGCTCTTTTACTTGAAAGCACAATGTCTTCTAAATGTCAGAAATCATTCATAGCATCTTATAACATAAATAAGGTCTTGCCTTTTCTGCATTAAATTCAGTGGTAGTTTTTGCAGACAAGCAGGAATTTGTGAGCTTAAATTGTCCATTGTCACCTAAAAGAGACACTAAATAACTGTGCTGTTTTTTCTGGGATTGAGATAATTTTCTTCATACAGTTAGAATCTTTCCTCTTTAGTGGCTAGCAGGTTTTTTTGGTTTGGATTTAAGATGAAAATAATGTCATAACACACTAAACTTCACACGCTTGTCCCTGCGACAGAGTTAATTTTTTTCTTCCCAGTAGGTAGGCTGTGTTTTGGAGTTGGAACATGAGGATGATGTTTGACTGTTGTCAAGGAGAAAAAGGACAATTTTCTAGCTGCAGGTGCACGTAGAAGCTGGGAGGGAGAATAACAGGACAGCATCTAGATTGACATCCAGGCTGGACAATGAGAGATACTCCCTACCAGTAGTGTCATGCTTCATATGTTGCTGGAGCCAGCTTTTCCAGCTCTGCTCCTTTTTTCTGTTTCCTTCCAGGATCAGCTGTTTGAGACCTGTGTGGTATCTCTCCCCCAGGACTGGCTGTTCAGCATGATTGTGTTTGAGCACAAACTACTGTCCGGGTCTCCACTCTTC
>VWYH01004365.1:0-24048 GCA_013399365.1 Pampusana beccarii | reverse complement strand
AGGGAGAATAACAGGACAGCATCTAGATTGACATCCAGGCTGGACAATGAGAGATACTCCCTACCAGTAGTGTCATGCTTCATATGTTGCTGGAGCCAGCTTTTCCAGCTCTGCTCCTTTTTTCTGTTTCCTTCCAGGATCAGCTGTTTGAGACCTGTGTGGTATCTCTCCCCCAGGACTGGCTGTTCAGCATGATTGTGTTTGAGCACAAACTACTGTCCGGGTCTCCACTCTTCTAGGATTGGCTGTACTGTACCAGTGTTCATGAGCAATTTCATTGTGCATCATTTATTTTGTATATTATTATTATTATTATTATTATACCTTCCTTTTCTGTCCTATTAAACTGTTCTTATCTCACCCCACAAGTTTCTCTCTTCCCTTTCAATTCTCTCCCCCATTCCACTTGGGGAGGGGGAGGTTGTGAGCAAACAGCTGCATGGTCCCAGTTGCTAGCTGGGGTTAAACCATGACAATGATCTAGATACCTATAGTGTCATTTAATAATATCTGTGTTTAACAGAGCATTAAAAGGCTAGACGTTTTCTGCTGCTAGTCATTGCAGTGCTTGCAGTTGTACCTTTAGTAAAGCACTAGACTGTATTTTGTGAAGTATTGTATTTTGCTGATGATTGCCAGTTGTTTTCTACTCATCCACAGAATAATTTGGAGTATTTGTGTGACATATTTCTGTGAGGTAGAGGCCTTGTCCGCTCATCTGTTTCAGTAGGAACTAATTTGTAGGAAGACCTCATCATGCATGCAGGTGTACTTTGTATCACTTCTGAGTCAGGTTGCCTCTTCAAAAGGATTACACAATTGGCCCTCTTTGTTTTGTGGATTGATATTTCTTAGCAAAATCTGTAAGTATGTGACAAGTAAGAATTCTTTTCAGAGGTTGCTGAGGTTTAAACTGGCTGATGGTTATTAAACTCACTTTTGCAACAGTATGGAATTGTATTGATATAAAACTCATTTCAAAGAAAATTATTTTATTTTGATTTAACACTGATGTGTTTTGAGACTCTCTCTTTCCTCTCTGTATAATGAGTGCATTATTTTAGTTAGAAGGAAGAGATTTATTGGACTTGTAGAAAGAAATAAATACTATAACTGGATACAGGCCCTTTAGACAATACCAATAAATAAGCCCACATAGAAATTCTTAATGTATTTTTACAGACTATCTAGTACAAAAGCAGAAACAAAACCAGTAAAATGAACAACAAAAAAAGAATTCCAACGTTCCCCAAAATTATTTTTTCCCTCTAAATTTGTAGAAGGTGCTGACTTTCATCAGTTCTTTAAAAATTAAACTACACTGTCTTTTTTTGTTTTTATTATTTTATAAAACTCTAGTTTGAGTGGACCAAAAATGTTTAGGGAATAAGAAGAAATCAGATTTCACAAAATTATATTTTTCATTACATCTCTTTTTCCTCACACTTTTCCAAACAGAACACAGGTTTTCAACCATGTCATTGTGTTTCTCAGAGTCCAGTAGCCTGGTGTTGAGCTTCTCCTTCCATATTTCTGTGGCACTAAGCCCAGAGGGTCATTGCCTAACTCTTATCGTATCTATCTCAACCTGAGCTCAGTGTTGCTCTCACCAAGTTGCACAGTCTTCCACTCAAAGAGGTCATAAACCTCCTGATGAGTAAGTGTCAGATTTTAAGTATCAAGGGCAGCAGTTGTTCTTGTCACATGTGACCTTGGTGATTGTCATGGTTGTGATAACCAACAATAGTGATACCTTTCTGATATTTACTTATAGAGTGCTTGATGGGTCTTGCTCTACAGACCCTTGCCCCTGTGAAAAATCTTCTCATGCTGCCCTGGCTTCTCGACATAGCCTCAGCTCTGCCTGATTGCCAAATTAACCTTCTTTCTTCTGCCACATGACTCTTAAGAAATTGCCCAAGGAGAGGAAAAGATATGACACAATATGATGATCAGCAAGTTAGTAACAATATTAGGTACTATCACTTTTTCCATTTCTATTACCTTTAATGACAGGTTAGCCATCACTTTGTTGAGCTGCAACTTGTTGAGATCATATCATGCTAGTTCAGAAAGCCTAAGCTAGAGAGTACATTATCACAGGAAAACACTGACATTTTATTTCTGTCATTTATACCATTCAGGTTCCATAATACTACACTTCTAGCCAGTCTTTCTTCTACTTGCAGCTCATAGCTTTGTCCTGCTGCTAGCAAGCAAGTCCATTCACATGCAAATCTCATGGTGTCTACAAAATACCAAAACAGCTTTCAAACTACATCATTTTTGTCAGTTTATAATGTAAAGCTTTCCAGTTAGATTTTAATTCTTCATTTCTGGTGAACCCTGAACTCTTGCAAAGGCTTCCTTGCTTTGCCAAGCATCTTTTCACTTCACTACCACAAGGCGCAAGATCTGCTGAGACACTTTAATGTCGTCAAATTGCCAGTTATTCCTATTCCACGTAGTCTTACGATTATCTTTCAAAGAAGTACGGAGTGATTTGGGAAACCATTTGCTAAGCTGGTAGAAGGTTGACTGACTTTAAACATCCAGAGAGTCTCAGCTGGCTCTCATATTTTAGGCTAAATTTCCAGGCAGCCCCAAGAAACTAGCAGCTGAGCAAGCTACCTCACTGATTCCTTCACTTTCCTCTAGCACGTTCTCCTCACAAAGTAAAACACCCTTGTTGAAGCCACCTCCACTGTGGTGGCACATTCAGAGTATTCCTGGAGCACACGTAGCCAGTGACCAGAGCTCAGCTGATGCACAGCTCCCCTCTCAGCCAAGGTGACCCAGGTGCCTGTGCTGATGCTAGGAGCAAGTTCTGCTTGAACTACCCGTAAAGAAGCAGACATCTCAGAAACATCTGGCAGAACCTGACACATAGTAAGAGTTAGTGCACTCAGCCTAATTGCTACAGAACAGGTCTTCACCTCAAAAAAAAATATTCCACAGCCACAGTGAAAGATCTAACTCTTTATAACATCTGACCCCCTGAACAAACAAAAAAAGACTTTCACATGGCAAGATTGAGACAAAATTATTTTCCTTCTAGGTGCTCCATTAACAGACTTGCTTCTCACAGCAGATGAAGCAACTCCAACAGTCCTTACTCTAAATTTAAGTTTGGAAGAGAGAAAGATTCATAAGACAAAATTGTTAACAACTTCTGGTTGGTTTTTTTTGTTTCTGGCTGTTGTAGTTCCTGTACATGACCACAGAATAACCAGCTGACAACGTTGTTCTGACTTTAGAAGGGCATCAGTTATTTCTTCCTTCTAAGTTTATCATATTGCTAAGTCATTTTAAGAATGATTATCCTGTTTAGATATCTTCCTATCTGTTATAAACTCACATAAATATTTAGGTTAAACAAACATCCTCAAAGTGTCTCCCTACAATCAGTAACAGATCCTTCCCAGACAAATACAGCTGGATGTTTTGAAATCCAGCACGACGAACTGTGAAAATACAAACCAAAAATTATTAAGTGCACAAAGTTGCATTTTTGGGGTAGTATTTCCACCCTCTGAAATATAGCTGTTTATACTGCAACGTCTCTAGCAAAATGTGCAGTCCTTGGTGGATGGCTGATTGCTGACCAACAATGATTGCAAGAGATTTTAATATTTAGCCTGCTAGAACAGAAGATCTCTAAAGAGAGAAGGGATAAAGGATGAAAGGCAAAGCTAATTGTGCTTTATTTTATCTGTCTACAATTTATGTCTTCATCAGAGCTAGCTCTCATCTGTTGTGCTCATGGAGAGTTCGATCAATGGAGCATGGGGAATGATTCGTCCTGCCCATAAGCAGTTGTCTACATTGATCAGATGGATTTCATCTTGAATGCCACTTAACTACGTGTGATCAGTGATATGTAATTTTTTTCAAGGTGTAGAAAAAGTAACTACTGCTATCAAAACTTACTTAATTGCTTCTTAGATAGCAGCATGCTTAAAGGGGCATTAAATAGATAAAATCTAAGTATGATTATTAACTAAGCAAGATTATTATCTAAGTAAGATTATTCTAGATTCACTGCATCAATAGTAGAAATCATTATTTTTAAGCAATAAGTGGGATATACCAAACATGAAGATTTCTTTTTCTATGTTAAACAGCTGCCAGAAATGATTTCTCATTCTTTGGGTTTTTTTAAGTTCACAGAATGAATTTACTTGGAAAAAATGGTCGGATACAAATTTTTACCTCAGCAAAATTTATAGAGTTTCTCTGACAATTGCAGAGTACAATAGTGCATTAAAAAATGTCATGATTAAGCATAATGACCTAGGACAAGTTACATAACAGATGTTTTAGCTAGAGTAGCATATGTATTATACATCTGACAAGCTTCTGTCTCTACAAATCAGTACTTGTTTGCAAAGCCACAGAGAAATTATGTCTTAGTACGCAAACAAATGTACAAGGAAAAAAAAAAAAAGAAAAGGAAAAAATCTTCAGGAAAAAAAAAATGTTTACTACATAATTTCAGCTGTTAAAGCACAACTACAATTTAAAAATGTAACAGATTTAAAGTATTTTTACCCTTTGGGTGCTATTAATATCATCTGTGAGTAAATAACAGAAGCACATTTCTAGTCATTGCGTTGAAATTTGTGTTTGCCAACAACGAGGCACTGTCTCATGACCATTACAGAGCATTCCCCCCGAGCAGGATGTGCTGGGGTACGTGCCTGACCTTTCGCTGGGCAGCAGCTAAGACAATGCTGGAACGGCTCTGTCAGCCACCAGTTGATTTTTAAAAGTTACATGACTATACCTGCACTATTGCAAGTTCTCTCACGAGATCCAAGACAAATGTAATACCAGCAGAGCTACCAAGATAAGTGTGGATGGTAGAAAGTTGTGAACTGTGTATGTCTATGCTAATTGCTATAGATTAGCTAAAGTTGCTTCTGTGAGGTATATTGTCTTTACTACCACAGATGATTGCCTTTAGATTGTCACATGGTATTTCATGAGGTCTGAATCTTCTGCATTCTCTGCAGTCTTTATATCTGTTCCCATCTGCAAGCAACAAGGATAGAGCAATTTTTTTAAAATTATTTTTGTGCAGAGACACACAGAGCAAGAACTGTAGTGCTATGGAGTAGTGAGAGAAGTGATAGTCAAAGTGTGCGCACATCGGATGTGTGGCCTAACACAGTAGGTCATAAAGGCCTCATTTTTGGTCCAGTGGAGTTTGTTTTACCTGCTTCCAAAGCAAAATGTGCAGGTATCTGCAACTAAGGATGGTTTATCTACAAGTACCTGATACTGTAAGCAGAGATCTCTTGCTCGTCAACCGATCACTACATTAGCAAAATTATCCAAATCAAAGAACATCAGTTATGGAACCAGGCAGGGGTAAGGAGTAGTTAGGGTGATAAAAGAAATCATAAACACTTTCAGTCAGACCTCATTAGTAAGAAGTGTTAATTCTTCTTGCCCTTTGCATATCCAGGGCAGTCACATTACTGATAATTTTCTGCTATGTGCTAGTATTTAAATCTAATCAAAACATAACTTTGCATAGGACTTGCCCTTTCCTGCTGATGGTGGGTTTTCAGTGGTCTAAGAGAGGCAACATAGATCTAAATTTTAAGCTTTAAACTCAAGAGAGAGGAAGTTACAGGTGGATCAAAGACTTCTGACTATGGCTCAGTACCAAATGAGAATGGATCCAGAATAGACCTTATCTATGTCATTTCTACACAAACGCCTTTTATTTAACACTTTCTCCTGAGCAAACACAAGACTGGTCCTTACACAAGTTAGAGCTGCCGTTGACCTGCTTTGATTTGCATCTGTCATGACCATAGGAGGCTGCTCCCACCAATGTATTCCTACTGATACACTCCCACTTCATTTCCCTCAGGAATGCCTCCCATGCAGATGGCAGGAGTAGGAGATCTACATCATTTGTTTTCTAGAAATGTCAGTCCCAAATGCAGGAGCCATACATATCATCACAGTATATCTCAGTGTTAAGTCAGTTCTCCAGCTCTTTTGTGCCCGAAGAAAGAAGGATGGCCAGTGATGCCATAGCTACATCAAAGATCAAAGCAGAAAAATGTCTTTAATTTCTCTGTTTATCAAGCTGCTACTAAGCTCCTTACCAAAGAACTCAGTGAATCATGGCTAGAGCGCTGAGCAAACTGTGAAATTTGGAACTAGAAGATGGAAATAGTGTATATTTATGGTTATTATACTGTGAAGGAGTAGAAGTTACCCTGCTCAGCTAGACTATGCCAGATAATAGAACCATGGCATGCCTGCTTAAGTAACAGATACTTTGATGTCGATATTAAAAACACATCTGAAATAATGAATTTATACAAAGTTGCTAATGCCCACTATTAGATGTTGCTAAAGTGAATGGAGTAAATGGAAGCAGATGACTGTCTGCATATGTCCAGTATTAATACCCAGGATTTAATAACTACATCTAGTTTATTCAGAGATATATCTTTGTTTCAAATAATTACAAGCTCTTTTATTGTCTGGTTTTAGCTTTCCTGAATTGTAATCAGAACAACATCTGAGTGTGTATCTGATTTTCAGGTTCCTTTTTCTTTTAATGTTATTATTTAGTAATTCAGCTGAGATGGCTTGAAATTAAATTTAACAAAAATTATATTAAAGTGGAACAACAATCACTAGACAGTATTAAAAAAACTTTAAAAAAAAGAGTTATGCTTGTTGGTTGGGTGGAATAAAACAATCAGAGCATCACATTGAGATTAAGAGCAACTAAACAGATCTCTGGCATAAAAATTGTCTCTGCTTACTTTAAATGGAGGCCATGAATTTACCCTGTTGTTATGTACTATAGGGTGGTGCAACAGGGAGTAAAACAGGGAATCATCAGCTTTGTAACACAGGAGACATCAGAAGAAAAACATTGCCTGTGGACCCCTATCTCTACAGATCATGGCAACCAGAGTCATCAGTTCTTTTAACAGAAAATTAATTTCACATAGTCATAGCTATATTATATGTTTACAAGGAAATCAAACTTAGAAAACTTCATTTAAAGTAAGTCACACCATTCCCTTATTTTTAATAATTTCAGCAGGAAAAAGGCCCATTCTCCTTGGTCATCAGCCATACTGGAGTGTGTGTTTACAGAAGGCTGATCTCGATAAAACTGCTGTTTTCCTTCTCTTTATCATGCACACCATATTTAGCCCCTAAATGTACATTTTTCCCTTTTAAATTTCCTCATTGTTTTCTTTTTAAAGCATCTTTTAAATATTGAGCAGCGTGAAGTAATTGCCATAAAAGCACAACATATTACTGGGTAGTTGAAATCCGATGTTTCTTCACTATTTCAGTGCCAACCCTATTAGGATGAACAATTCTCAGTGGCTCCCTGGGGTTTGTTACGGTGAAGCTAGACTGCTCTGGAAAAGTACTGACAGATTTTTTACTGTTTTTTCATGCAATTAAAAGGATGGAAACAAAGTGAATGAACACCACACGACCCCCTGCTCTCTCCAGAGAGTGTCCCACAGAACGTTCTGCAGATGACTGGTGGCCCACAGAGCACAATTGAGGAGCTGCTGGAAGAGAGGTGGTTTTGTAATGAGCCTGCTTTGCTTGCAAGTTAAATATGCATTTCAAAGTGCATTTTTCTACCACATATTTTACATTTCGCACAAAGCTCACATAGACTTCCCTTTTATTGAATTTTCTGCATTTAAGAATCCTTGTAAAATAATAATCCACATGTTTTTCACATTCTGCCAACTGACAGAATCACTTCATAGCATTTTAGGAGTAATGCCCAGGTCAGCTAAAGAAGCAGCATGTTGATGTTTCTCAAATCAGGATACTGAACAGAAAAAGTACAGTAGGCCATTTTGGCATTAATATTGATCTAAATATTATAAGACATAATGGTATTCAAACTGGTTTTTAATTTTTTGTCCTTTCTTATTTATGAAATATTTTTTAGACTATACAACTTCAGAATCTGATTTACTTGTTTATAAAAACATGGGTTACATTGCTATTTAATACAGATTAAAGCATTTTTACACTCACAGTCAATGAAGGCATGGTTTTGTTATGCATTTTCTGATTATGGATACAAACAGGTTGAAAATTATGTGGCATGTTATGCAGATGATGTAAAAAGAAGAAGTAGTTAGAAAGTAAAGGCAGGAACTTTCAGTGTCCTACATACAGAGATACCCTCTCCTCTCTGAATAGGCTTCACAATATACATTTGTTTCAACGTTAGTTTTCCAACAACAGCCCATTTGAAAAAACACACTAATACTCAGAACTTTTTTTGATTTTTCTATTTTCCTGTCCTTTTTGGATTTTTTTTGGTTTGGATTTTTTTTTTTTTTTAAAGAAAATCTGTCTGCCTCAGACTGGCTTTAACCACTGTAGTGATCCATAATCAAGCAATCAAGATGCTGCAGCTCTAAAGGTGAACTGGCTGCAGCAACACTGAGAAATCTGATGCTTTATGAGGACTGTTTTTTGCTTTCAGAGTATCTCAGTTGCTTTTATTCTTACTTGGGTACAGTATAATTACTGTGGGGTTTTCAAATTTTATTTTATTGCTTGAAGTACCAGTCCTTCGTCAATATTTATCACCACAGGTATTTATGTCCATGCTTAATGCAGGATCAAGTTGTGAAAATCAAATGGATTTGACACAAGTGCACAATGCAAATCCTACTAAAGGAAATTTATAGACCACAGTGAATCTTGAATCAGATTCATGATGAATAACCTGATGCACACTAAGGCCACTGAACTCCATTTAGGACTTAAACAGAGCATTTGTCATGGTTTAACCTGAGCTGGCCATCACAACCACGACAGCCACTGGCTCACTCCCCCACCTCACACCCAAATAGGTGAGTGAAGCAAAAGGGAAGGGAGAAACTCATGGATTGAAATAAACATATTTTAATAAACTAACAAAAATAATACTAATATACCACTCCTAATAATAATATATGTAAAACAGAAAATAAAATATAGTATAAAATAAAAGATACTCAAAACTCTGCCTTCACCAAGCAGCCTGTCCTGGGAAGCAGCACCCTGGTCCTGAACAGCTGATCCTGGAGGAAGAGGAAAAAAGGCAGAAAGGCCTGGAGGGCCCTGCAAAATGGCAGAATGGTAAAAAGCCGGACATAAGGAAGCTCCCAAATGGAACTCCACCAAAACAGAGCAGAACTGGAACCAATCTCTGCCTCCCTAGCTGAAAAATCTGACTCTCCTTAAATATGAAGCATGATGCTAATGCCATGGAATATTCCTATTGATCAGTCTGGATGTCAGTCAAGCTCTGCCCCATCTATGTTCCCCTTCCCAGCTGCCTCACACCTGTAGGGAGAGCTCAGAAAGACCTTGGCTCCCAGACAACAACTAAGAGAACAATAAGGTGTTAAATTCTCTTTGTTCCAATGCAAAGACACTAGAAAGTTACTTGATGAAAAACATTAACTTTGTTCTGGGGTGTTATCTTCTATTCTCAAACTAAATCCAACCACCCACCATGCTAGCTATGAAAAATAAAAGTTTCTAACCACATGAAAAAAATTAACTTGCTTTCAGTAAAACCAGTGTATGTATATATATGACTTTAAGTCTTCCAAAATATACCTAAATTGTTATAGCCTAATCATGATTATTTTTAGCAACATATGTTGCTAAATATGGCATGAAATCAAATTAGTCAAACTATTCAAGCAAATGTAATTAAACCACCTACCTTTAGGAAGAACTACTTTCTAATTAAAAAGTAGAAATGCCATTAAAATCAACAACACTGAAATATTTGCTTTTAACCACAGAAAACTTAGAATTATTTACTTTCCTTCAGAGTTGTTTTCCCAGCTGTGTACTTAACTGTGATTATGTCATGTTTATTTTAGTAGAAAGATTAATTTTTTAGACATTAGTACAACAAACAGTTTAGACTTTAAAGACCTTCCCAAGCTTCTGTTTAAAAAAGACAGAAAGTTACAACTACAGGCCCTATGGGCATACCGAAATGGTCTGAGGGTGGTGCCCCTGTTGTAAGGATTGTAACGTATAAAACCAGTAAGCTTATGAAACATCAGATACATACATGGGTGAGAGAAAATTGTCTGTTGAATAAAAAAGCTCTTTAACAAATGAGATTTGATCAGATCTGAAAGCTGATATAAGCTACATTCAGTTCTAAAATAAAGGCATTCTTAATAGTGATAGCAATTTATTAATGAAACAATTATAATATGTTTGAGGGTTTTGCATTCTTTTATTTCAGGGTGATAAGATTAAGTAAGGTACTATTTTAAAAGAAAAACACAAACATCATGACTTATTTTTTACTATCTATTTTTTTAATATTTGTTCTTAGGATGACTGAATAAAAGGATCCCCTCATCTGATTCCACCTGCCTACAAGCTAGAAGTTTGGTCTAGTCTGATTTCTTAGTCTCACTTTATAGTCAGCATCACCTTCAGAAGGAGATGCATCTTTCCTCTTCTGAAGAAATCATTGTTCCTTTCAAACAAAGCCACTGTGTAGTTCTGGGCCACAACATCAATAACAGAGGTTTTGCAATCTATCGTCCCCTGCATAAAAAATAAAGTAGTTTATACCTGCCCAAACCAAGTTTCCATTTTCTAGACATTCAGCCATTTTCTTCTTACTCATTCACTTAAACTGTGGTTTCCCCTCATATCTTAAGCACCAACTCCTCCTAGAAGTTCAATAGCACGAAAATGACTGCAAGGAGGAGTGGCAGCATGAGAACATCGGCCATTGCGTGGGCTCAGCGATACCAATGGACCTCATGCTGTGAGTAGTGTTTTGGTGGTTTGGGGTCCACCACACAGTATAAACTATTCCCTATTCTTAAAACACAAGCTTCCTGATATTGCTCTTCCAGTTCAGAACAACACAACCGAACAAGTTAGCAAGATTTGCCACGATATTATAAACTGCAGCATGCATTTCGTAATACTGTAATTGTCTCTTTTTTTCTTTTAATTTACTTGTTTGAGGTTCAACCTAGTTGTCATATCTTGAGTACTAATAAGAGTGCCAAGGATCTTCATATTATTCAGTCAAAGACAATTAATGAAGTCCTCAAGAAAAATAACCTATGGTTTAACCATGATATAATAACCAAAGTAAATAAAATGTCTGGCACTTTCCAATACATAGTTTTCACAAATAACTTTATTTGACCAATTCAGCTTTTTATTCATGAAGTCTTTAGGATCAAATATTGTTCCAGGAACATTTGTGACCAACAGTATTGAGGCTGAAAGATGAAGGTTTTTGTAGTGTCACAATGAACCCACTGATTAGCATGAGCAAGAATATACATAAAAGAGAAAAGCAATGAGCTGCAGAACACAGCATAAGGCAGCTTTTCAAATACTTTACTATCTCTAAAGAGACAGTTTAGTATGGTATAATAGATGTTTACTGAATGACAAAAATACAATACTTTCAAAGTAATAAGACATAAAAATCATATCTTTGCTGTCATTTAAAATAAAAACCAAGAAATTAAGTGGATAGAAATTGTGTCAAAGACTGTATCAAAATAATTCAGCCAGCAAGTTTTTCCTCAGGGGTGCAGAAGAGATGAAATTATTGTCAGTTAATCTATGTTAAGTTTGCATGATGCTATAGAGAAGTGGGAGAAAATATGACATTGATTAGAAAACTAGAGTGTTTTCTAATCAACAACTAACAGAGATTAGGATATGCCACTATTTGCAGATATTTCAATAGATATTCTAAACATCTTCCATGGATAGTTTAATTATTTAGAAATTCCTGTTTCTAAATGGGAATCATCTGAAGCTCTTCCACTTTGGGAAGCCAAGGCAGGGTAGTAGTTAGGTATAGATCCACACCTTACCACTGGCCTCCTTAGCCAGTGTATGGGAATGTTGCACAAGATTGGCGAGGAGTTTAGTTAAATGTAAATACACTCAAAGTGACTTGCACCTGTCTGTAGAAAAAACACATACATCATACTAATTGTTTTACTGACCTTGTGTGCTTGATGAGTAGAACCTCCGTGTTAGATAACATAGGCCTGTGAGAAACTCTCGGCACCTTATCACTATGTCTGAGATTCCTGCTTTGTTGTGAGAAAAAACGGGAGGCTGCGCCTGCCTGAAGCCTTGAAATACAGGCGAGCTCAGCAGGCCCAGTGATCTTCCAGAAGGGCTGAACTTACCAGCGCCTGCGTCCCCGCTTGTTACCTCTGCATGGGAGCTCAGGTGCTACTTTGGAGATCCCCCAGTAGAGAGATAACCAAAATAAAGCTTGCTCTTCGCAATGCATTCATGGCCTCTCGTTTTTCTTGTGACATGCCTGTGTACACATACACAGCCAGGTATTCTCCAAAGAGTTGAAAATGCAGAAATATCCAATTCCACTCAATTTCAACCCTAAATACTATGTACATAAAGTCAAACTTTTAGGGAAAAGAGCTACCTTCTACAAAAACACTTCTACATGGGAAGCTGATATGATGTAATTCTTACACTGCAAGTTGATTCCCCTAGCATATGGTCATATGCTATTTTCCCTATGTTGACAAGTTCTGACAAAAACATCGTCTTCCCTGATGGGAATTAGACAGTAAAACCATACAAAGGTACTGTTGTCTCTTAAGAAATGAGGATGGTGTGCAAATTCAGTAAGGACAGATAGGTTCATATTACTTCATGAAAAATATTATTATTTATAGATAGATTTCTCAAGAATACTAAGAGATTTCTTAAGAATATTCTTCAAGCTTGTTTGTTCATTTATTTATTCAATTATAAATCAGACCATAAGTATTTACAGACAGAGGCACTGAAAACAACAAGCTTCTGGCAGACAAGATGTGACTGAACATACTGCATGAGGAGTGGTAATATTAATCTTCACTGTTTAATACAGCAACCCAAAGAGGCCATCTGTCTGTCATTTGCAAGCGTTTCATAAAACCTACTGAAGCATAGATGTGGATGGCTTGTTGGAACTGGGATAAGAACCAGGAAAAAAGTCATTGTATTAATTATACTCATCCCTAATTGCTCATCCTTTAGGAAATAAACAATACAGTTTCTACTGAACATGAAATAAAAATGTTTAAAAATGCAGATGGGTGTGTGGGCACAATCAGTCACTTACAGAATGCTTGAAGAAATTCATGCCTGACTTGTGAATTCCTTATCTGATTATTTGTTCTGCTTCCTCTTGATTTATGGTAATTAAAACCAAAATTGTTACTTTATATTAATACTTCATTATTAATGAGACAAAATAGGCAGAAAGGTTTACAAAAAATGGCGTTTTATTAAGCAAAGGCAACCCGATTCCTGCAGCCTGATGTGATTTGGGCATCATGAGGAGCAGTGGTGCTCAGCACACAATACTGGTTCACTGGGATCACTAATGAAAAGGAAGTACTCAGAGAGAAAAACAAAATCAAGGCAACAGGAAGGTCAGTGGTCATGAGTCATGTCAGCTCTTTGCTCCCTGCAATTGTCTGCTGAACAAATTTCAGGTCTGCATAAATACATGGAGAAACCATATGAAGATGCTTTTGCTCCTAATCCTGAATGTATTATTTTTCCTCTTGATCTTGGCATCTTTGTCATTTCTATTATGTTCCACTTATTCTGTTTTACAGGCAACTAGCTCCCTTTCAACGAGCAAGGAGCGGTAATTAGCAGTACTGTCAAATTTGTGTCTACCAGGGGCTTTAGTTACTGTAGAAGAGGCCTATTTAGCAGGCAACCAGATCTGGGACACACTGTTGTGATCCAAATCTTGTAGTACTTCATTATTAGGTTCATATTATAGAAAAGAAAATGCTCCTAAACTTGATATCTCAACTGATATTTTTTGCATTGATTTCTATTTCTTTTTTACAGTATCATAGTCCCTCCCAAGATGAATGAAAGGAGTCAAAACATTCCATAACCTGTCTTTTTACCTGTTTTCTGAAAGGATGAGTCTCCATTAGGTAGCTGCTTCCAGAGCCAGACAAATCCTCAGACAACTCATTGTTATCAGATCATTAGAAGATGTACCAGAGACTAAGATGATTATAGTTTCCCCTTTCTCTCCTGCTAGCATTACTCAGCACCACTTGTGCCTGACAACCCCATTCACAGCACGTCTGGCTCAATCCCCAAATCAGACATTTTTTCCTAATTAATTGATGACTGTTCACAATATGTTTTCTACTATTCTAGTCTTGTCTCTCATTAGCAGAAGGGGTTTTGATTGGGTTTTGATCTGGAGAAGCATATTTTACTTTAGTCTGTTAGACTTGCAAATAGTACCCATTGTTAGAAATAGACTTGCAGAATATTAAATGTGTGGAAGATTGCATTGCACAGTGGTGGCCCAAGGCTCAGATTCTGTCCGGCAATTACAGTTCTACAGGGCTCTCAGATGGAAGTAGAATCATATAACAGTTTGGGTTGGAAGGGATCTTCAAAGGTCATCTACTCCAACTCCCAAAATACTAAGTTATTTTAAAAGTGATTAAGAGTATGTGTACATTACTACATCAAGACACTTAACGTGTTCCTACTGATCCGCTGATCACAGATCCATGAATGAGTATGTGCGTGTTCTTAGTTGATCCAATGACAAGGCAAAACACACTATTTCAACATATACTAATTTAACTATATAAGATACGTTTAAAAATATATGAAGTACTCAAAACTAGATTTAGTCTTTCCCAAGTACAAATATACCAAAACAAAGCAATAGCCCATTCCTAAGCTACTACCCACAGCACGTCAGCTAGTCCCTTCCCAGTTTAATTAAAGATTCCCAACCTCTAACCTCATCACAAACACTAGATATTATAAGGAAAGTCTTTCGGACCATTCCCAGAAACAGATTAAAAAAGATTGCACAATCTAGGATGGTTCCACACCATTGAAGTACAGCATACAGGGGTTTTCAGACTGCAGGCCTTCAGGACTGGACTACATCTTTGTCACAATTCTGGAGAACAAGAATGTAAAAGCTCCTATAAACATACAGAATTTGATGGCTCCTGCTCTCCTGTTAATGGTGGTATCCCTTTCTGACAATTTGAAAGCTTTCTAGTGAGACAGATGTTTCTGAAAAATTTTCAGTGAGACAAAATTATAACCTATTTTTCTACCTGATTCACATCACATGGCATTTTCCTGGGCAAACAGAAATGTGAGGTATTTTAGAGACCTTCAGGACGTAGGAAGATAAATTGCATGAAATTTCAAGGAAAAAAATACCCTTTTGATCAAAACCAACATTCACAGTATCCATATCAGAAGCTGAGATACTGTGCATGAAATGCAGGTAGTCCAAAGCATTGCAAGATGAACAGTGTTGAAATATATGCTATTTTTACTTCCAGCTCATTGAAGTCTTCCATTGCTATTAATAAACTGAACAAAATATTTCTAATTTATTGCTATTACCAGTAGACAACACAGCCTAAATATTTATTACATATATAGCAATGTATGTAATACCTGACAGACATTGCCTAACAACTTTCCAAATTCTAAAACAAATAAGTGAGATTCTAGACTAGCACGTATTCAGAGTCTACATCAATGCAGATGGTGCATTAGTGTATAGTTAAGACAAGATCGTGGTTCTAAAGATTAAACTTCACTATTCCTGCTCTTAACTGTGGCTCTGTTAAGCAGTAAAAATAGAAAGGTATCAGATGACAAGTCTTGACTAATTTTCCCAGGAAAGATTATAAAACGAAGCAAGCTATTTTTCTTAAGGAAGTGGATTTCTGTTTTAGCTAACTATTCCACTCAATTTCAACAGCTCTTCTGAAACTTTCAATTTACTTGTCTTTTCACTCCTAATAGCATTTTGTATTGCAAATGTGATAGAATTCTGTCAGTATTCTCCTCCTGTTTTCCTAAAGATTAGAGCATTGAACTCTTTTGAGAGGCCAATTGTCTTCCTTTTCCCCTAAAAACGAAAAAAATAGTTTCTCCTGATACAAAGACACTCTCAACACAAGGACTACCTTACCTATGACCAATAATACATTAGAATATTTTACTGAGAAGCTGTTTAGCAGACTTTCCACTCCATTTTAGTGTTACAGAGGAAGCAAGCTTTCAGCTTGCATGTGGATAAGAGTCCAGTTTTCATTTCCTACTTTCCCGTAATAGAGGTCTAGCTAGAAAAGCTTTCATTTTCTGCTCAGCTCTGTATTTTCCCTCAAAATTGGCTTTACGACCCCGCTTTTAATAACTACAGAGCAATAGTTACCCACTTTCACATAATGTATCTCTCTTCCTATGCTTTCACTTCTTCTTCATTCCCTCATTCTTCATTCCCACGCTCACAGCTTGGACTCCAGCCCAAACCATTTCACTCCAGGTCAGAATCATCCTTCCACAGCGTATACAAAGAGCAGAGAGATTGGGGCAGAATAAATCCTGCAGCATTGACTGTATGTTGCAAAGCCTTGCTCAGCTTGTCATACAGCACACACATACAGAAAACTCTAACTGGTTGAGGGGCTACTTTCAGCTTCTGGTTGAAGGAACCCCTGTAGGTAGCTCTGCAGAAGCTTCCTTCTGTGAATCTCTACACCCCTGTCACATGTAGTGTTTCCAGGAGGGAAAAAATAGAAGCTCTGAGAAACTCAGAGAAAAGGACATAAACATTTCAAAATCCCATGTACTACAGAGTTTGGGTCCCAACACAGAAATGCTGCATGGTAAGAATATTACAGATGTTCAAGCACTTTGGTTTTGGTTTAATGGGCAATCTGAAATACTTTTTTGTTGGTCGAAATGTTTTGTTTGAAAGTTTCAATGTTTAAAATTGCAAACAAATATAAACATTTCTTCAGAAACAGCTAACAGAATCTTCTCAATACTTACATTCTCTTCATATAGAGCTCCTGCAATTCACGCTGCAGCCAGCATATACCTTTAGCCAGTCGAAAACAGCTTGCTTTTTTTATGTAATCTATCATTGCCCAGCTGCAAATAGCACTTTAATCACACATTCAGTGGAATTGTGAATGTAGTGCTGATATTTCTCCATGACAAACCTGTTGAACTGTACCATCTTCCTACTTTATGTTCAGTCAAGTCCCTCTGATGCATTGACAAACTCATTCTCTCCAGTGGTTCATGAACTGCACATTGAATAATAAATAACACAAAAGAATGCCAAGGTTTCTACTCAGGAAATTATTTACAGAGATGCTGCAGATGCAGAGGGGGCAAGAAGTCAAGCTGTGTATATCTACCATCAGATTTTCTTGTACTGCCTTTGAAGTACTGCTTTGTGCAATCTCTACTTTCGAGTTCCCTGACAGTAACATCCTTGTGTTGTCTGTATTTTTTTCCATACAGCTGAACATGTGCTAACTCAAAAAGAAAGCTGCCATGAAGTGTTTCTCCTGATGCAGCTAAGTCCAGCCTGAATCAACACAACCCGTGTGTCTCTGAGCCTTAGTGCTGTAGATATCTTGGTCTGAATTCCCTTTCCCCAATATGCACATGTACAAAGAGACACCTGACCACAACACTCTCAAAACTGGTTCCTGTCTTCTAACATATTTCAGCTTTACTATTTCCAGTCCACCACCAGCCTATTTCTGGGCTATGACTGGCTGCATGAGCTAGAAAGAAAAGAAGGACTGAGAACAAGTAATAAGTATTGTCTGCCATGTGAACACAGGTTTCCCTCTATAACTATTAAGAACCTCCTTCTCCATCAGCAAATGCTGATGAGGCACTTGTCTACACTCTAGAGCACACGTCCCTTGCTGCAGGCTCCACTTCATGGCTCAAATAATAGAGTTTTATGATATCCAAGCCAATCTCACAGCCTGCTTTTACTCTGTACCTCTCCATCTTAATTTCCTGGTGCACTGGTACTTGTCTGACTCTCCAGTAGTTCAATCCAACTCACTGAAACAGCAGCCTTTGGAAGCAGTAGAGTTTTTTTTTTTCACCTGGGTTAGTTTGCTAACGGTTTGGGAAACTAACTCAGCTTTCAGAGGGCTGGAGGGAAGCAGCAGGGATGTACAGCCAGATAGGTGATGAAGGAGGGACACCACTGTCTCTGTAAAACCAGCTAATAGGTGAGTGGGTGATAAGATGCCATACATTAAGGGGCTCCTCATTCTCCTCTTGCAATTTTCACCTCTTTTGGAAGTAAGGGAGAGGTTATAATAAAGGCTGCTTCCCTATAATATTTTATCTTCATAGAGGAGTGACATAGGAACAAAGTTTGTTGGTTTTGTTTTGGTTCTTGTTTGTTTCTTTGTTTTTCAGAAGAGATTGTTCACCTTACTCTCTCTATGTATTACAATATTTTGTGCATACCAAATATACAGATGATCCTCTAGTGGCCTTTGGGAAAAAAAAAATTACCTTTATGTGTCTTCTATAAACAAGAATTTAAGCAGAAATCACCATTTCTAGTCAAATGAATAAATTTAGTATTTTACCAGCAACTGAATTAAATCCATAATTCAATCTACAAAATCTATACCCCCATTTTTAGACTAAAATTCAAAATTAATAATGGTCCTTCACAGAGCACATACAAAGAGACGAACTTTTAAGAGCCCCATGCATCTTACTGAATGCCTCAGTCTTGCATTACTTAGAATGAAAACTACACTGCCAGGCCCAAGTTTCTTGTCCATTATTTTGTTAGACTCCTGACATTAACTTTGTCAGTGTTATTAATGAACTGTAATGCTCCTCTATTTTATTTAATTATGCTTTAGGTTAATTGTAGTTTCTATTTCAAAAATATGTTTTAAAATAATTTAAAATAATGACTAGCCTTATTAAGATGCAATAAAAACTAAAATTCATGAATTAATAAATAACCATGTTTATAGCATCAAAGAGCCATTCCCCATTTCCTGGTTGGAGGGTGCTTTTTAAACTTGGTACAGAATCAGTGGCAAAACACTTCTAATCTTTTATGTCAACTCTAGCTTCATCAAAATTATATGTTTCCATGTAACTGATTAAGAAACTGAATCACAGTAACAGACAAAACCCTAATATTTCTCATTTTTCCAACCAGAATCAATTTCTTTTTCTCTGTTTAACAAGTTCATATTTGGTTTCACTTCTGGTTTTTGTTTATCATAGTCTTTTGTCATTATTCAGAGGGAGTTTCTATAACACAGAAAAATGTCCAAAAAGATCCCACACAGAGAATTCTCAAGAAGTTCCAGTGTAATTTGGTTTTCTAAAAAAAATGAAATGTGTGTTCCATTCCATGGCAAATGCAAATGTTAAAAAATATGCAATAAAACTGAAATTACATTAGAATTATTCTGTTGAAAGCAGTTATTAGGAAACAGTGATGGCATAGGTGCGTTAATTGAACTGACTGCTCATTCTTTGTTCTGAAGCACATTCACAGACTTCTTCTCAGCTCTCGTCATAAAATATAGCACTAATTGAAACTTAATAATTATCACAAATTTAACTTTGTGTTCTTAATATGTATATTGGAAAGACTCTTAATTGCATGTGTTCCTTGAAAGATAATAGCTAGCTATTCTATATCAATGCTCTCATATTTTACATACCATCAAAAAAACTTTAGGTGATGGCTGGATTCATTCTACTGAGCTGTTGAATGACCTCCAAAAAATTGCACAAAATGAATTTTTATACAGCAGTTTGCGAAGAGGTAGATCAAGAAAGTGTTTGCCACTATTCCAAATACAAAGTACTAAACTAAATACCTAAAAACACATGAGGAAAACACTACTATACCACTAGTTTCTACGCCTCAGTCAGAGTCATTGAAGTAGTACAAGTTTGCAGGAATTTTAAAGAGAGTTGAAAATGATAAAATACATTGGCTAATTGTCTAGAATAGGAAGTGACTAAAAATTAAATCATTTTTAGGGTCATTGTCTTTTTCCCTGTGAATCAGATTATTTGGCTGAAAAACCAAAAGTCAAGAAACTGATAAATCTTGTGTTCTTCTTTCAGTTTAGAAATAAAAATGAGATGGAGAGGATCTATTAATTCTATATCTTCAAAAGACTTGGTCATCTCCTGATTCAGTTAAAGTTTTAAGCACAGCCAGTATTTCTTCCATACGACACGGCAATTTAAGCACCTGATATTTTTATTGCTTTTATTAAAGAAGTGAAGAAGGGTTTCTAATTCAATAGAAAGGAAATCTGGTTTGTGTATAAGTGGATTCTAATTTTCAATCAAATGCAGCTTGCCACAACTTCCAAGATATATATTAGTTACTCAGTAATCAAGAAATATATCATTTACATTTCTTGATGTTGAAATCACTTAAAAATATTTATAAATACATGTAATACTGTAAATGTTGTTCAACTTAAAGAGATTTTATCTTTTGTATGCCAAGGTGAATCTTCAAGTTTAAAGGTTACGTTTAACTGAAAGTCAGGATTCAAATGAGATATATTTGGAATTATATCATCCAGACCTTAATTGAAATGTAAATGTGCAAAAACCTGCTAAAAAACAAATACTTAATTTAAGTTTTTCTGATCATTGATTTAAATCATTATTTATGATCAGTGAATTAAATCACTTAAATTAAATTTGATTTACAGGCATAGGGCAGATGAAGGCTGAAGTGTGTATTTTGGTAACAGAAAACTTACCGCTAGACCAGATTTGGAAGTGAAACAAGCAGAATTTTCTCTGAGAATCCAAATGTTGAGCTGCTAATGTGGAAATATTAGACACGATCCTCACAATAAATAAAAATATCCTTTTATTGACCTTTGAATAAATATATTGACTTTCCAAACAAGTAATCAAATAAATTAAATTATTAAGAAACTGTGTTTTCATTTCCAGTTGTAATGTTGTGATAACACTGTAAAAAGACAATTTAATTACTCTTTTGGTTGTGGATCAGTTAAAATATTCCCTACAATCTTCTGGACTTCAAAGTCAGTAGGTTGTCAAATGTTCCAGTTTGTTAGAGATTAAACAAGTGACATCAACCATAGCCTTTTTCTAATTACACAAATAATGTAAGCAGTAAAGCCCTGGATTACATTTCTTCCTAAAAGTAAGCAATCTGCTGTTCTAATTCTGGCTTGCACTAAGCTTGAATCAAATTATATGCATTTTAGACATATCCGGGATAAACACACAATTTCAGAATCAAAAGAATTTCTCACAATTGCATGTTTCACTCTTTTTCAGAAAGACTCTGTTTCAGGAATGTTTATTTGTCCTAAGCAAAGCTAGATCAATTTTTAATTAAGCATAAAACAGAAATAGCTTTTTTATTTATTACATGCAGAAGGGCTTTTTGTTCCTGCTCAAACATATTCAATCTTGAATATAAATTCCTAACCAGAGATGACTTACTGAGTCATGTGTTGGCGTGATGCAGCAGAAAAGCATAATAATGGATTTTGACATGGGTTTTCGTCAGGGTCATTCTGAATTCTTAGCGTCTTGGAAGAGCTTCATCTTCCATGCCTCTTCGTAAAATGCATGCATCAAAGACATAACTGGAGCCAATGGCTCAAAAAGGAACCATACCAAATCAAGGTGAAAAAACCCAGCAGTTACTATGGGTAGGATGTGTAAATATTGAAGCAAACTATCATGGGAAGTGGTGGACACTATTTCTTACTATTGATAGTTCATGCCTGAGTACATCGCTGGAAAACACATCTTACAAGTAACTGCTATTGCAGGGGCACTCATGTGAATCTCTCTGCTTGTTTGCATAGACAACACAAGAAGGCACCACAGTCCTGTCTTTCGTTGAAGTGAAGGTAGTAAAGAAATAGTTAAATGTTGAGTGTCACAGAAATGATCCTGCCACTGGGTTCTGCCCCTTTTAAGTCAAATGTTTTTCGTTTATGCCACCATATTTAATAGGGCATTACATGCATGCCTGTGTTCTTGGAAATTCCATACTGATTGATGAATATTTTGATGATGGTAAATATCGGTTTTGAATTTGGGAAATTAATATTTGATTAGTAGATATTTAAAAGAAAATTAAGTCCTTCTAAAAATATGTTTACCTTGCATTAAAGAGGACATCTGTGTTTTCATTTCTGTGCAAAGCTTAAGACATTTAGTTCAATACTCATTTCACTCACGGAGACACCAAAAAAACCTTAGGAAGTAAACGGTATAAGTTTTTGTGCTGTATTCAAGCTTCACTTTCCAGAATTTTCAGCTCTTAATACATGTACTATAGTTAGATCATTTTATTATCCTTTAAGGAAAGAATCATCATTGCAACATAATACACATGGTTCAAAAGTCCTTTAGAAGTTACACTTCTCACCTCAAAGCAGGAGAAACTATTACATAAATCTAGGAGGAAGATGGTGAGGAAAAAAACAATAAATGTGTATCATTCTGGTTTTCCTATTTACCTGAGGTCTTTTAGAAGGTTTGTCATTATTTGTCTCTGTTCTTCATACTTTTCATCTGTGAAAAGATAATAGTCATAAGATCCATCTTCATTAAGCTCTTGCAAATCCATGTACACACTGATGAATAAGAACTAAGCAGTATCACTATTATACTGCTCTTCAAATAACTCTTGAAAGGAAAAAGAATGCTAAGCTCTGCAAATCAAACAGCATTTAAGAAAAATTAAACAATTGATTCTTTTCTCATCCGTTCATCCTGAAATTTCCAACATTACACTGAATGGTCCCAAAGTGCCTGGCACAAAACACAGTACTTGCAAAGCACTTTGCCCTCTCTGACTGCCCATGACAAAGTAACCCAGGTTTGTCCCAAAAGTTATTCCTTTGCAATATTTTCTTTATGACTCAACTGTGAAGAGTAGAGGGCATTTCCCCAGGCAAGGGTTTTCAAGTTTGTTCACTTCAGCTTTCTCCAGGTTGTTTTCCTTTCCCAGTGGGTAGTTGGCCCTAAAAGTGTCATTACCTGAAAGTGGAACTTCTGCCTGAGAGGAAGGTAGATCCTTCTGCTTTTCTTGAACCTTGCATGGCTCCAGAGGGACTTTCCTGACATCATATAGCTTTTGAAGGTTGGTTGGAGAACTCTCTAAGGCAGAAGATAAGGACTTCACAGATGATGCAAGACAACCTAATGCCACAACAACCATTTCACTACCAGAAATGACCTATCAGTCATACCTGCATTTTTTTGTGATGATAGAGGAAAAGGGTATTTTAGGTTTTAAAAGCTTACAAAGACGTATAAATGTCATTGTGAATTAAGTGTTTCAGAGCAACAATTTACTACCGTACAGTATACTAAGCAGTTTGGAATGAGTGTACTTTCCCAGGCCAAACACAAACTCCTTAAAAGCAGAACTGTGCATTCACACAAAGTCCAGCAGAGCTTCAGATCAGAGTTCAGAGTTCAGAACTGCAAGGAGTCTGCTAGAAAAGTATTTAACCATAGTGGGTGGCTCACTATAAAACACCATGGCTTAAATTTGATATATCGCTTTTAAATTACAAACAAAATATCTTTCAACAGAGGAATTCATGAGACTTAGTTTCTTGTGGATCTTGCAATGCTGGGTTTCTCCCTGTCATAGTAGCTCCAGCTTTTTTTCCTGTTATGAGTCTCTTTCGCCTGCCACAGCACTACCCATCTCCCCTCACAAGCTCTCACTATCAGTGTCCTCCAAGCCCAGCACAGGGGCTGGTTCCCAGCTTAGCTGTGCTGAATTTCTCAGCAGCATTCATCTGGTGACAGGCCAGCAACAGGCCAAACAGAGCCGGCAACTTGCAGTTTTTCTCTCAGGGATGGTTTCTCTTACCCAGCTGTAATATGCACTAAATTTTAATAACTCAATAAAAAAAGGTCTGTTCATCTGGGAAATGTGATTAAGAGTGGACAGGAGAGTAACACTTTGTTCTCATGGAATAGAGATATACAGAGACACAGGCAGAACGGTAGCATAGCCCTTATTGACTTAGAAAACCTGCTTGAAGATTGTGTGTTAATGAAACTCACACAAGGAAATTTGTATTCATCACCTTACACTTTCAAAGAGAAGCTTAGCAAGAGGGT
>VWYH01004363.1:163776-234342 GCA_013399365.1 Pampusana beccarii | reverse complement strand
TAAACTGAGCCTGCAGCTGAAGCCCGAGGGTATTTAGTGCTTCTTAGAATAGGATCAGATTGTCAGTACCTGGAAATATTTGAAAAACGAGGTCAAACAAGAGCAGTGTTGGTCTGGCGTGGTTCTTAAAGGATTGATACATCTATTCACTCTGTCTTGTGATGCTTTTTGTAGTGTTCTGTCTTTTGCTTGTTTGTTTTGGTTTTTAAAGTAATAATTTGAGCAGATTAATTCTCCTGAGGTTTTTCAGGTTGAGAGCTAGCCAGGCTGCAGAAAGAAAAATTGGAATAATTGTCCTTCATTGTAATATTTGCATGACTTCTGATTTCCTTGTTTCTCCCTACTCTGTTAGAATTATTTGCTTTTACAGTCAGTGCCCTTTTGTATGATTTCAGAGTAGATTTTACTGCTTTAGATTACAGGAAGGAACACGGGCCATAAATAGACGGTATACATTCTGCTAATACCAGGAATACTGAAATAGCTCGTCTTAAAAGAGAGGGGAAACCTAGCCAGTTGGCCAAGTGCCAGGAGATTGCAGGGTTGACAATTAGTGGGAAGCCTGAAAGGGAGATTAATGGTAGGCTGTGCTCTGAAAAAGAGCACGTTGAGCCCCAGGAGAAATTCAGCAGGGTCAAATTCTGCAGGAGCCATGTGCTGATGCCTTAGCACAGTTTTGACTTTCTGTTGGCAGCCGTGTCCCCACGAGGCCCCGGCATTCCCCTGCAGTGTGTTTGTGACACTGACTGGTCACACAGACTGGGCTCACTGCCTTCTCTGCCTTTACCAAATGTGTTCAGAGGGGCTTGTATGGTTCTGATTGAAGGAAATCGTTCTCGTGCAGCCAGCCCTTTCTGTACAGCCAGTTAACTGTAAAGGGCTTGATTATTCTTGCAGGAGATGGTCTTTAACTGAGTGATGTCTAATGCTGGATAGACTGGCGTTCGTAAGAATCACGTAAGACTCAGCTATTCAGAGCATCTTGCTGTTTTGGGTTTTTTTGCCCCCCTCCATGAGCAGTATTTTTGTGTTTCTCCTTCTGCAAGAGCAGAATTGTCGACACCTGCCTCTCTAGAGTGCTCTGCCTACAGCCATAAGCTACAGTTGTTCTTTGGTAAGATGATGAGCCTGCCACTGCCCGTCCAATGATACTTAATTAATTAATAGTTTGTAGCTTGTACATGGCACCTCTGACATTGCTCATGGAACATTCCAGACCTTCTGCATGGACAACCTGAGCTGCTGTCTTTTTCCTCAAGATCAAACAGCAGAATGGGAACAGAGTTCAGCCTGACACCTGGATCACTGTGTCGGTGTACAGCAGGCCAGTGGCTTCCAAAAGCCCTGCTCTGCCAGAGTGCTGCCCACCGTTGAAACTGAAATACTGCTGAGTTTCATGTAACGAGTTTTTTGTTACCTAAAATGCTCTCAAAATTGTGATGTTAAAACAGAAAACAACTACGGGCCAGAATCCAGGAAATCCTGCAAGAAATCATCCTTTCCCCAAATGGAGAACAAATAGAGACTGTAAGGTTTGGGTTTAGGTGGGGTTTTTGTTTGCTTGGGGTGGGGATGTCCTTCCACTCAGGTTTGTTCTTCCTTGGTATCAACTGATAAATTTAAAGGGAACACTTGGTGCTAACTGCCCATAGAAGTTGTGGATGCACCTTCCCTGTAAGTGTTCAAGGCCAGGTTGGATGGGTCTTTGAGAGACGTGGCCTAGTGGAAGGTAACCCTGCCTATGGCAGGGGGCTTGGCACTAAATTATCTTTAAGGTCTCTTCCAACCCAAACCATTCTGTGATTCTGTGATAAGTGAGGGTGGTTTGATGGGAGAATACTGAAGACTTTATTCAGTTGCCGCTCAGTCTCTCCCCTACTAACAATTTCAGGATTTGGCCAAGAGTTGTTGCACACATACAGTGTTTGTCATGGTTTTGATTCTATTTAGATCCAGAGAACAATGTGATTAATTATTATTATTTTATACTTTTTCTGTCAACCGTGAAAATGGTCCTTTTCTTCAAACAGGAGTAAAACAAAGTAACAAGAGTTCGAAGGCACCATGGAACAAGTACATCCTCCCTCCATTCCCGTTGCAAACTGCGCCAGCCGTAAGTTTGCAGCACGCACAGTAAGCAGCATCCCTGGCTCAGAGCGACAGGGAGAAGTGATGGACCCTCCTGTACCCTGAGGGCGAGGAGGAGCCGGGCTCTCTGCCTGTCCCTGGGCAGAGCTGTCAGCAGCGTGGTGGCCACAGCACGGAGAGGGGAAGCAACTTGCAAAATCCCCCGGGATTTTGTCTGAGGGGAAGGCGCAGCCTCCTGGAGGCTGGATCTGTCACCTCGGCCCCTCTGTAGAAGCAACCGAGTACCGCTCCAGTTCCTGTTCAGTTAAATTGTCACCAGCTGTGTTTTCTTTGCCCTTACACGGTGCCTTCGGCCTCTCCACCTCTTGCTCACGCGGGAGATTGGGGTTTAGAGGGCAGCTCCACCTGGCAGTGTCACACACCGTCCTCCGGTGTGGCACCTTAGCTGACTGTCTACCTTCCCTAAGCTCCAGGCACTGAGTTACTGCTCTAATTCTGTCCCCCTCAATCTGGTGGATCCGCACGGGGCAGCAATGGGGTGTCTCCCGTGTTCGCCAGCCGGCCGGTGCTGCCGCTGGGAGCAGGGGAGGTGAGCATCGCCGCCCACCCCATCTCGGAGCTTTCCTGCCCGGCTCGCCACCCTCAGGCATGTGGCCGCCTCATTAGCCGTTGCTGGTCACCTCCTGTTTGCCAAGGTTAAAGAAGAAAGGTAAAAAGGAACAAAAATGGTGTGCTGCTTTAAAGGTAAGTGATTGCATGTGTATTTAGAAAAAGGACTTCTTCATCTGTGCTGCCAGTCAAATAAGAGTTAAAATGGCTAAATGGTATGTGGTGTGCTGTTATTTAGTGAAGCGTATGGCTGTTATGTAAAGGTTTTAATGACTGTCTTCATCTGTCTGCTTAGGAACACCATGCATCTGGCAAAATTTTGAGAAGGCTCAAGGTGTTAAAGAAAGCTCATCTAAATAAAGAAGGGTTAACGTGACATTGCAGTTACTTAATCCTGTATTGTCCTGCCATGTGACTGCAGGGATACTGAGGGGCAGCGTTTCTTCTGCCTGGTGCACAGTTTGTGCTTTTCCTGTCATCGTCCAAGATCGGTTGCTTTGTTAAACCTGCGATGAGGAGGAAACAGGAGCAACAAACTTTTTACAGCAAAGCTTCAAGGCACAGTGACATTTCCAAGGCACCATGACAGGCTCACAGGCTGAAGAATGAATGAAAGGCAAGCCCTACATTCAGCTCTTGGACTGGTACCAGAATCAAGGGGAACGGTGCTCTAAAGGTCAGCTATTCAAAATGAACTGGAAGATTCTGCATTTATTCAGAGTAGTCAACCGGCTGTTTGTTTGACCTTTCTCTGTCGAGTTAGTTTTCAAAGCAGCAAGCTAAAGCCTGAAAATTCGTGTCAAATTATTTGCATGTGTCAAATGTCCTTCATAGACAGCAAGCAACTCACCACTTCCTTGCACAAAGTTTACAGTTTTAATTGCAAAGCATCTTTTACCTTGTAGATGAGGATCCAAACATACTAAATCTGTTGGTGAGAGATGGATGTAAACAGCTTCCAGTTTTATCTCTGATTTTGAACAGAACTGCAATATATAGATATGCCAGATCTGGTTTTGAAGTAATTTCCAAACTAATTACTGGACTTTCAGTAAGCTGCTTTCTTTGCTGGGTTTGTCACGGTGTCTGTTATGTGGAGGATTGTATGTTCATACAGAATTATTTCATCTGAACTCCTTATTGGGTCATCTTGTTAAATGGGGAGGTGATTACCTTATAGACTATGACAACAGGATATGTGAATGGAGCAAGTTTTGGGAAACACCGCTATTCCAGGTGGCATCGTGAGGACAGCGGAGAAGACGATGGGCACCTGGAGTGCTACGGAGGAGAGGAAGAGGGCAGACAGCACAGGCTGACCCCGTTTGAGAAACTAATGCAGGATATGTCCCAGAATGAAAAAGTGGTGAAAGAATTAACCCTGGGAAAGAGAATTGGCTTCTACCGAGTCAGAGGAGAAATAGGAAGTGGGAATTTCTCACAAGTGAAGCTCGGAATTCATTCCCTAACAAAAGGTAGGCACCGTTGTGTGGGTCACCCGAGTGGTGAGTGCCCTGGTTCTGTGTGTGTACAAGTGTGCCTCTTTGGAAAGAACCTTAAATACACATATAGTTTGTATGTGTCTTTTTATTGTTGATGTTGAGTGAATCTAGAGGCAGAGTCATAGGTAAATACTCAGGTTTGGATTAGGCTTTAGGAAAAAAAAAATAAAAGAAACGTTTCCTAGATGTCAGCTATTACAAGAAAAGTTCATCTCTGCACTTTATGGAGTTAAAACATCTCATCCCATGGCATGAACGCTCCACACTGTGAAGCACGGTGTTGTGCCTCCCCTCCTACACCTCATCCTGTCCATCTGCCCCTTCCCTGGCCATCTCATGGACCGCAGAGTTCGTGTTGAATTGTCAACTATTATTATTTTTTTTTTTTTTCTGAACTACAGAAAAGCACCCTATATGCTAGGATGTACTTCTTCTAGGAAGAACTATACAGGCTGAGTAGCTGCAGCAAACACTTCTGTTATAGGTATAACTAAGAAGTTGTCTTCATCTGTCCTCTTTTTCTGCCTTTGGCCGTCTGACAGTAATAGAAACTGTTCTCATTTTCCCTCAGGGGTTTCTGGTTTTCCCCACATCTTTGTGCGCTGCTGTCTTGTTTTTTTCTCGTAGTCTTTCCGATTTGATTGACTCTCCTTCCCTCCATCGTACTGCAGGTGAGAGAAGGAGATACGCCCGAAAGCCGTCATGACATGCTGTCATTGTTTTTATTACTGCCTCTTTCAGCCCAGACTGCAGAGGTGTGAAAGCTCGTGTGTCCCTCGTGTGCACTGGGAATCAAAGTGGGGAATTCATGGTATTCATTTTTTTCCAAATTCAAGCCTGCCTATGCCTAAGGGTTGCTTTAACTGCTTGTAGATTTTTTTTATTTTGCTTGTTTCAGAAAAGCATCTCTGTTTTACTTGGCCCACAGCAAGTTATTTCCTCTGCTTTTTTGTAGTTTTTTGTTGCAGAGAAAGCTGTCTTGTCCTTACTGTTGGAGGCAGTGCTGCTTCTGTACTGGGAACAGGAAGAATGCTAAAGAAAGGAAGTTATAAATTTGATCTGGATGAACCTTTATCTGTTGAACTTATTTAGGAGACAGGTTGCTTTAGCATTCGAATAAAGTTAATTGAAAAGTTTGAACTTCAGTGAGTACAGTAAGCTTGGACAAACTAAATACCAAAAACATAATTTTTTTTCTTGAGAAAATTTTTCTCTCAAATTATTTTTTTTCCTTTCTTTTTTATTATCTTTTTTGGTCAAAATGTTCACGGGGCAAGGAATTAATTTCTCGATACTAAGTTTGCAACTGTCATGAGGAAGGAAGAAGGACAAACATCTTTTGACCCATCTGTGCCTGTGAGCTTATCTGACCTCATAAAATACAGTATGCGGATAGGAGAACAGGAACATGCACACACACACATGTGCATGTACACACACCCCCAACCACAGAGAGGATTCTGTGTTTCCAGTAGATACACACTGGTGTTTTGGTAAAAAAGTGATAAATACAAAGGCTTCATCATCAGTGCTGTTTGGGTCCCTGTGGTAGGGGGAGGTGTGTGTGTCAGGGGGCTGTTCAGCCCTTCAGTTATTGTCATAGTGGTAAGTTCCAATTATGGTCTTTCTCCTGACATGTCAGCCTATATTTAAAAAAAAGAAACAATTATGCCCTTCACTAAGGTGAGCTTTTGTAACAATTGCATGCATGTGCAGTTCTGTAGCCCTTGTGATCCGTCAGAACAGGATACATGAAAGGTTTCTTAGAGGGAGAGAGGGAAAAACTGCAGGATCACAGGATCTAGCTGAAGACCCTTGTTTCTCTCACAAGGGCTGTCTTGGTTTCTTCGAGGATGCAGGAAATTCTTCGATGCTACAATGTCTGTTGGGTTATTTGGAACTGTTGCCCGTTTTGTTAGCTTGAATTTTGGCAGATATGTTCTCCAGGGACTGGCAGAGTTGCTTGCTAAGGACTGTTAGGATCCTAAGGTCTGTATAACCTTTATTTTACATACATTCCAGCTGACAAATGTAGTGTGAGAGCACAGCTCAGATGCAGTTAAAAGCATCCACAATTTACAACTAGCAAGAAAACAGTTGAATGTGAAGCATCAATTGCAAAAGTAGGAATGCCCAGGAACCTAGTTTGTGTTTGTTGTGTGGGTTTTTTTGTTTTGTTTGATTGGGTTTTTTTAAGCAATTTTAACTTGTTTGTATTTTGTTTCCTTTTGCCATCATAGCATACACCGCTCCTTCCTGAAATTATTTCTCAACCTTTCCCTAACTTCTCTTATTAAGATTTCAGTTAGCTCTTTTCAGACCTCAGTATATACTGCATATAGTCAGAAGAATCTCTTGCTGCTCAGTTTTAGTGTTTTGGCAAATAAGCTGCCTGCTAAAAATGCTCTTCTGTTCAGCACTGCCACCGTGCCAAGGTAATACAGGATTTGTAAACCAGGTGGTTTTTCTGGGAAGCAAAGGGAATGAGTTTAAAAAAAAAGAAAAAGAGGGTGTCAGGTTTTTTACAGTTTTGGTGGGCTGGTTTTCTTTGCATGTCGTGCATATGCAACTGAAGTGATGTAGATATAAAGGAGCTTGGTCCTGATTTATGGTGGTGTGTGAACAGCGAGCAGGATCAAGCTGTTCGGTTCCAAACTTTTTTTTCCCACTTTCCTTTTAAAACTTTGCAGGAAAACTGACCAGGAGGAACAGCAAGTTCCAGCAAAAGAAAAGAGAAGGAATTTAACCTCGAAGATAATTTTTTTTTAAAGCTCAAATACCCCCAGCTTTTATAAACCAAGATGTAATGATGCAGTTACAAAGTTAAGGTTGTAAGAATTGTTATCCCTGTAGTATCTGGGCATTTAGCTGTCCAAATATTACCTACTGCGAGCTGATGCTCTTCCCTCTTGGTTTAGGTGATCAATACGCTACCAGCATGCCAGAGTTTTTAGTCTTTCACTAAAATGGGGCTAGGGCCACAGTCAGAGCTCTGCCAGGATCAGTGTTGGGTGCTGTTACCATTCAGTGTCTGCGTTTCCTCCGGATTCACCGCAGCACCACGCAGGAGTGGGCACCCGCTCTCCCGCACGGGACAGGTCAGAGAGAAGCAGAGAGAAGGCGGCCCTGCACTCACACGGGCACATCAGGGGATCAGGCAGCACCTTTCGCAAGAATCATCAGTTGCTTGGAATACCTGCTGCACTTCAGTAGGGAGATCAATTTATGTGTGTGTGTTACTGAGGTAAACATACCAGACATGGAGTTTTCTTGATCTGTGCGGACACACATGCTTATGTATCCTTAACACTTCCTTTAGATATGTTGAAATACTAAACTTGAGTTAAATAACTTTACAATATTAAGTAAAAACACGTTGAATGCTTTCATACCGACATACATGTGCAAATATCCTCTCACTCTTCTCTTAAAAGCAAAAACTAAGCAATACTGACTTTTTAAAAATTTATTCCCATGTATTAGAAACCAAGGTGAAGGTTTTTTCTGAAAGATTCAATAAAACTGATTAATTGTTATGCAATCTGTGAACATTTGACTAAGCTATTCTTGTGGGTAAAAAAAAAAAAAAGTTTTCCCAGGAAGAAACAGTTGTATTCGAGAGAGTGAAGACAAAAGCCATAACCTACCCATTAATACAGAAAGATAAGGTCAGTTAGCTGTGATCGGCCTGTTCATACTGCTTTGAGCTGCCCTGGTGATGTGGTGCAGCTGCAGGTGTGTATCTGTGGTTTGTGGCACTTGGCTTCGCTGTAGATATGCTGCATAAACACGTAGAATTTAGCAGCAGCTTGCATTACCAGGACAGCATAGGACAGCTAGATATGCTGTCTCACAGGATCCCTGGAACTTCGTCTATTTCACTGTTGTGTTGGGTTTTTTTTTCCCTTCCTCAGAATAAAACCTGTGTTTGATGTGGATTCATGGCCCACTGTAGCATACGGACATAAACATATAGTTTTCCTGTATTCTCTACAGTACTAAGAACTACTCATACAGTAACATATGGGAAAAACTGGTACAGCTATCCTGAGAGAGACAAACCTCTACAACACTGATTGTGGTAACAGAATTTGTGGGGTATAGGATGAGATGTTAGGGAAGAGTTCTCCAAGTCACACCAACTTAACACCACCTCTCCACTCTGAATGTGCAGGGTTGTAGCCAAAGCCCCTAAATTACCCCCAAGTTTGTCTGTATGCTCTGAAACGAAGCACCTAAATTTGACACCTCCCTGGGGAGCCTGTTCCGGAGGGTGGTGGACACTGGGACAGGCTCCGCAGGGAGGTGTCACAGCCCCAAGCCTGACAGTGTTCAAAAAGAGACTGGAGAACACCCTCAGACACATGGTGTGAACTGTGGGGTTGTCCTGTGCAGGGACAGGAGTTGGACTTGATGATCCTGCTGGGTCCCTTCCAATGCAGGACATCCTGTGCTTGTATGAGTCTGCAAGAACCAGGATCAGACCCAGCTCGCGCAAAGAGCACCGAGCCCACAACAAAAGAGAAAGTGCAGCCTTTCTTTACGAGCATTAGACACCGAAGCAGATGCTGTGACTGTGGCCACCAGACTCATATTAGCCTGACAGCAGCAGAGCACACTAAAACAGCGATGATTTGACTAACCCTTGCAATACTCCATCAGCAATGCGCAGGCTGCCGTAGACGGAAGGGGGCATGGGTGTGAGTGTGAAAGACCGCAGGGCTCAGCAAGGCCTCTTTAGTCCAGCATATACTGATAAGAGGTGAAATTTTATTGCACTTCTGTAACCAAGCGTTGCTGTAAGTAAGCAGTATCAGAATTTGTATGTATTGCATTAACAACATGGAAAAGCATCTTCCTTTTCAGAGAAAGTTGCAATTAAGATTTTGGACAAGACAAAGCTAGACCGGAAGACTCAACGTTTGCTGTCTCGTGAGATATCCAGCATGGAAAAACTGCACCACCCAAATATCATCAGACTATACGAAGTGGTGGAGACACTCTCAAAACTGCACCTGGTGATGGAGTACGCAGGAGGTGGGGAGCTCTTCACTAAAATCAGCACGGAAGGGAAGCTGCTAGAAACAGACTGTAAAATAATCTTCTCCCAGATTGTGTCTGCTGTGAAGCACATGGTAAGTTGCTCTTCTTCCACGGGCATGTTGTCCCTCACTACTCTAGCACGTGTTGTGCCTCTACCTTTTGGGTTTCTATTAGCATATTTACTGTTATGAAGATTTCAGGCCCACATTTCTGAAGAGCAAAACAGCTAGAGAGGAGCTGTCTAAAAGATATCTGAGAGAGCTTTCACATAGACCTCGAGTTACTGCCCCTCTGCTGACAGCTTTTGGGGGAAGACTGAACTGGGAACACCCGGTAGGTGGAAACATCCCGTTAGCAACAGCATTCTGTCTGCCTTATGTTGCTATAGGCTTCATTTCTTTCCTCCAGCTATTTCAAAACATAAGATCAATTGCTCTTCTGCTAGAAGAAAGTGTTCCAGAGAAGAAGCTTGTTACGTGTTGCGAGCATCCAGCTTGATTATTAATGCATGTGGGAGACTGGCACTTAAGACAGTTAATTCCTGGTCCTTGTTTTGGCACAAGCCTGCGAATTTAACACCCATCAAGTCACTTCCCCTTGCCTAGTCTTCAGTATTGCAACTGGGTTTAGGATGATGCAATTTGTGTAGAGCCTGAAACATCTTCTAAGAGGCAGAAAAGGCATAATTGATTATGTCAGTACCATCTCCTCTGAACCTGCACAGTAACTACAGCTACTTCAAACAGCATGAAAACACGGGAAGAGTGTTCTGCCCGTATGAGCAGTAGTCTTTGTTAAAGTTGGCTCTGGGTGCCCTCCGGTGGCTTGCGTGTTCGTGACATGTAACAGGCAAAGTCAAAAACAAGGATGTTCCCAGGTCACGCATCTAGAAATTGCATCACAGACTGCTCGTGGCATATATGAACAGCATGCATTTTTAATATATTTTGACAAAAGGATCATATCATGTAAAGGTAAGCGATGGATTAGCTTCAACACCTTTTCCATAGGACGGGTACTCAGCAGCTACTGGAACTTACTTTACATCTCAAGATTGCATCTGTTTCCTAGCATTAAACCCAGACTACCAAGCTGGCCATCCTCCTTCACTTGTACACACAGCCTTCTGCAAAAGATTTTACTTTTGCTGAGCTATCAAATCCAGACTACTTAAATCACATCTCACTGCCGCCAGTCCACACGAGGACAGAAGATCTCTGCCTCTTATTGATGATAGTTTAAAAATTTTCGGGTGCTGAAGATTTCCTGATTGTCTCCAAATACATGCACCTTGTTACTTCTAATGGCAGGGCAGAGAGTGCCATTCCTCATAGCTACTTCAAGACAAAGCTAAAACCTTACCTAAGCAAGAGAGGTATATCACCACTAAGCAGAGCAAACTCAGTTTGAGTCCTTGGCTGCTACTGCCATTTCTAAGGGAAAAAAGCATAAGTTACAGCACATGTATGTATTTTAGATTTCTAAAACTAGAGGACACCACTGAACTTTGTGTCTTGCAAGGCACAAGTCTGTGGTCCTTTTCTCCTGCCACCACCCATTCCTTGTAGGACATTAGATCACACAACAGAACAGTAGCAACTTACCTGTGATGACATTGACTTGGTGAACTAAATGCTTTCATATCATAAACTCACAAGCCAATAATATATACAAAAATGGAATGAGTTGATCATTTTTTGTTACTTACACCATTACAGAAACGTAGTAATTACTGAGTGTTCTGAACACTGAAAAAACAGATTTTGCACAGGAAGATATCTATCTAGTCTTGTAGGATTACCTATGATGCTATCACAAATCTGCTTCATTAAAATAGTTTATATTATTGATAGTTAGCAAGAGATTGCTGCTGTTCTTAAACTCAGCATCCTCCTTCCCTTCTTCACCTACTCTATTGTTTCTGTATCAGTAGAGAATGAGGTTAAATTTGTTTAAATACTTTAACTTTTCAGTTTCATTGTAGTGCTTCTTTGTCCAACTCCCTTTCTCCTATGTGGCCATTAATCAATGAAAACAGCCAGTCACTTGAGAACCTTCCTGTGAACAACCTAACACCAAATTTTTCTCTTGTTTTACAGCATGAGAATAACATCATTCACCGGGACCTGAAAGCAGAAAATGTCTTCTACACCAGTAACACCTGTGTTAAGGTGGGAGACTTTGGATTCAGCACAATAAGTAAAAGAGATGAAACTTTAAATACTTTCTGTGGCTCTCCTCCTTACGCTGCTCCTGAACTCTTCCGAGATGAAAACTATGTTGGCATTTATGTAGATATCTGGGCACTGGGGATCCTGTTATACTTCATGACAACGGGTGTCATGCCGTTTCGGGCAGACACCGTGGCCAAACTGAAAAAGTGCATTCTTGAGGGGACATACAGTTTGCCTCCCTGCCTCTCAGAAACTTGCCAGAAACTGATAAAAGGAGTCCTTCAGCCAGTACCGACTGAACGGTACTCTGTCAAACTTATTATGAACAGTGAATGGATGCAAGGAATACAGTACCCCAAACCTTTACAGCCATTTAAACTGGATCCAAAGTACTTATCAGACATCGGTACACTCAAAGAGGAAGAAATCGAAGTGAAAAACATTCTGGAAGATCTGGGAATCACAGAAGAGCACATTCAAAATAACCAGGGAAGAGATGCACGCAGCTCAATAACAGGAGTCTACAGAATTGTTTTGCACAAGGTACAGAAGAAAAGGGCACTTGAATGTGTTCCTATCATGTCCCACCCTGACCCCAAAGAACAAGACTTGAGGAGAAGGATCAGTTCTTACAGTGCGATGAAGCACACATCCAAGCTGTGCTCCATTCTATAAATTGCACTGCAGGCTTTATACTTGGCACATTTAACAAAGGGGTTTATTCGTGTTTCACAAGTTCTGGTGTTACACTTTTTGTAATTTTTGAATAAACCAGAAATGCCTCATCTCCTTTGCACTTCTCAAGTCACAGTGAAGCGCTCAGATACACAGCTCTTACACATTTCTTTGTCCCTTGCTCCAGATGCCTCATATAGCCAAGTGCAAAATCCCCAGGAGGTGAAACATGTAAGGGATGATTAGCGGAGGTGATCTTTTAGTAAAGATCAAATACTATTGCATTTAACATACTTGGGACATCTCAGTACAGGCAGGTAACAGCTAACTTATTGAAATTCGAACCTCAGCTTGACACAACTTTACCACTGCAATCCAGGACAGTTTTTGCAGAGAACTAAATTTAAGTAGAAACCAGACCATTATCTAAACAATTGCAAATTCTTCTTTAAAATTTCTTCAGCAAATTAAACATGACAAAATGTAGAGAGCTTTTTTTTTAAATTTTATTTAAAGAAACGGCAATGCTGTTGACCACAGTTCCTAATTTGTCACAATTCAGGAAGGCAAATTAAGATATGCTGCTTTAACCTTGCATGTGAGGTTGCAATTCCTAGTGCATAACTGGTTGGGTTACCATTTACTGACCTTCTGGCACCTTCTGTTACTTGCACAGTTCCAACAGTCCAGAACTGCTTGGACTCCAGCTGCACTCCCATAAAGAAAAACTTAAGCGTACTCCAAAACTCATGTAGATTCTTGCTTTAGCAACAGGTATAAGTAAGCTGAATGAACCAATAACAAAATCCCCTTATATATTGAGTATTACAGACTTGTGCTAACTCCTGCCATCCTACCTTGGCAACAAAGGCTGGCACTCTTGACCACTGCAAGTTAAAAGTTGGATAACCTGACAACTCCAATTGTTACAAGCATCACCAAGATGTAGACACTTTCAGCTTTAATTACTTATTTTATATGTTAGTCTTCAACACCATCAGCTCCAATGCAAATGGTGGAAAAGTGCGGTAGCTGTCCTTCTCTCAACAGGCATGGCTGACATGCCTAAACTAAGAGGTAGAGTCTCATAATTTTAGTTAAGGCAAGTAAGCTAACACAAGGTTTAGAGAGGTACAGCTGGTGCTTTCAAATTTAAGGCCAGGACGCCTTACGTATTATGGGGACTGATGAGATGATCAGTTGACTTTAAAAAAGGAGTAATCTATGTAAATGAGCCACAGAATGAAAAGCAATAAAAAAGCCACCCATAGCAAACTGGACTCTGTGAGGATCAGGTAAGTACAAAGCAAAAATGAGTCCTCCTTCACAGGTTTCCTGAGGGGGATAAAGCAATACCATCTTTCATAGGACAGGAATAAGTATCAATTTTATTTCATAAGCTGGGAATGAATTCCTCCGCTATAAGCAGTTATCTGGAAACACAGCCCTGAAATAATAGTTTTGCACCAGCCTAAGCAACCCTTTCTTTCTGCTTTTGTAATGGAATGATATTAAGAAGAGAGACCCAGAAGGTCCACACAGCTTGTGAACCCACAACTTGGGGTTTTTACAGAGCCAGTTTCCTCTTTCTTTCCTGTTAAAGGTAAAAAAAAAAAAAAAGAAAAAAAAAAGAAAAAAGGCATCCTGAAAACCCAACAAGTCAGCAGTACTCCAACAGGTTTCAAATATCTCCAACTTTATTTTAATAAAGGATCATCCTCACAGACCATGAGGTCCTTGTGGTTAACTTTGGGCCAGTAGCTCACTTCTTGGCCTGTCCATTGCCAGCAATGGACTTTGTTCCAAGGCAATTTGTTTTTCTGGTGCCAAGATAAGTTTCACAAGGGCAACCTAAACCAAAATACTTGCAAACACTATCATCATGCATCATTCCTCCATCATTTTCAGCAGAACAAACAGATTAGTACTCATCAATTTATAATAAACAACTATTTTACCAAGGCTTGACTGTACAAATACAGCAAGTTATCAAATCCTAGTGAGTGACAGATAATACAAACACTTCATTACACACAAAAAAAATTGTAATTTAACAGACAAATCAGGTTCTGCTACTTTGTATTAGATAATGTAGCTTTGTAGAATTAGCAAAGAAAAAAATTCAACAAAACTTCATTCTGTACATTAGCTCAATTTAAGTATATATTACAAGCTTACAAGGCTTATGTCATAGTTCATTTCCAATCTGGGCTTTAAAAATCTAACAGAATGGACTCCCCATTAGCATTGTATATCTACCACTTGCAAAATGGATAGCTTCTAGCTTGCATGTTGGGAAAAAACTTAAAAAAGGAAAAAAAGACCCCACTCCTACAATACTCGTGAAAACAGCTTCAAAGTACAAAGCCAAATTCAAAGTTAGAAATAGTCGTTTAGAAACATATTATATAAAGAATAACGAGAGGCCAGAGCTCCAGACAAAGTGATCTTCCTCCCTCCGTTTGCCAATTAAAACAGCTCCATAACATCTATAAGTTTTATTTGAAAATTCTGCTGCCTTAAATACTTCTACTATACAATCCTGAAAGGTGCCAAATCAATGAACCCGAAAATTTCACCATTTTTGTTCTTTAGAAGACAAAAATTACTACCTCTCTTCTTTTTCCTCTCTTCTCCCAGGCTGCTGTGATTTATAATGCAGGTATAAAACACATCATATGGATGTTAGGGGGAATTACACATTAACTAATATAGTGGGTCACAGAGCTTCTTGGAAGAAAACCACCTGTCAGTCTATCCATTTCTGATCCAGATATTTTGACAGGGGAGCAAGATTCTAGTCCAGCAATGAATGTTACTCAGTTCTGTACCTTTCCCAAAGCAACAGGGGGATGGGAGGTAGGCTGGGAGAAGAAAGGGAAGGTGATAAAGGGAAAGAGAAGAAGTGCAGTATTCAGAAGAGTGACTGCTTACTGTCAAGGCACTGAGAACCCTAACATGAAAAGCCTGGACTATTTTGCCACACACTTAAGTAGAAGTTAACAGTGTAGGTTTCAAGTAATTTCACATGGAAATAGCAAGCAGAAGACTATTTTGTTTCTATGTACAAAGACCTTGTAATAGACTACAGCTACTACTCTGCAATTAAAAAAATTCAGACATGTTTAGGAATCCCCATAGACCTTGGCAGGTCCCTCCATCTCCAGTAAATGTTTTTTTAGTGTTCTGAAAATGGTATAAATATTAGCATACCGTATTATGACAAATCTTTTCAAGGAGCTTAAGCAGATTTTTCATGCTCCAATGAAGTACTACTGTACACTGAAACTTCAGCACTACTGCAATCTTTTTTTTCCTCTCTCGCCCTACCCTTACGCCTTGATTCCCCACCTCACAGAGGTATCTTAATGCTCCCCATTGGAAATGGCAATAGTAACGCCTTCAGATTCTGTTGTTGCAGGGATTCTTGGCACTTTCTTAGCAGGGCTTGGGATGTGCTAAGAAGAAGGGAAAAAAAACATTAAATACAGTTTTCTAGTTCACAGACATTCATACTTCATGGCTAATCCAACTCTCAAACAACATGCGTGCTACACAGGACAGTTTGGTCTTAAGTCAGTTGAATTGGTCATGCTTCATGCAAACTGATTGCGTGAAAAGAGCCAGTTTGTTCTTGTTTCCTTCCTGCACAGTTTCATTCTTGTTATGATGAAATGTACTTTTAAAAATCCCACATTCAATTTCTTAGTTCTGGCTTATATGTTACATATGTTAACAAAGTATTTAATATAACTTGTTAAACCACTTCCTCTTTTAACATACATGCACATGCTAAGACAAACACATAAACCGCTTCACCATTTACATCAATATTTAAAAGAGTGCTGAGTGTTCACCTCATGAACAATGCCTGGGTGGACAACTTCAACTCCTGCCTCCAGAGGTCCATCCCCCACGAGCGGGCGCCGTGCGTAGGTTCTCCTGTGCTTTTCATCCACACGCACCAGGTACCAGGTTCCCTCAAAGAGATCTTCCACCGAGCACTGTGGAATATAGTTGGCTGTAAAAAAGTCAGTAATACACCGTTAGTTGGTTCTTGGTCAGAGCTTTACACAACACAGGACTCTGTGGCTTGGAGTAGTATGACAGAAAATAAACAAGTGTGCATTTTCATTTCAGCCACATTGGGGCAATGGATATGAGATATTCAGAAGTGCAAAGAGTTGGACATTTCCTTCATTCTACACTCCCATCATTTAAAGTCAGGTGAATTAAGTGATGAGCATTTTGCTGTAAGACTAGGAATGATTTATATTTACGAAGTCCGTACCCAAATGATGTGTTTCCTGTCTGATCTTCATGTTTTCAGCAAAGACATCAGGTGCAATACACTTTCTTGAGTCAAGTCTTGTTTTGAGATCAGAAAGGCTGGCAGTTATTTTGTCCAGTGCAGAACCTACAATAAAAAAACAACAGGTAAGGTAACACTAGTGTTAAGAACTGCACACTAGTACGTTAACATTTCAAGCCCATTTGAAATATTTTGCATTACAGAAGCTAAAGTTTTAGCAATTTTAAAATATTCACAATTACTCCATCAGAACATTAGCAGAATTTGAAGAATATTATTTATTTGCCCACAGAGACACTTAAACATTCTCTGGAACTGAAACACTTTCAGTTTAACACTACTGTTACTAGGCAGGGTTCTGCAGGTTAGGCTATGCTGGAGGTTAGTTTAACAAGGCATTTAGAGGTGGGTGAGCTGTAAAACGGAGTTAATTAACATCTCTTCCTCTCACTCACCAGGAGTGGCATCCTGTGTAACTCTGATGGAATACAGTGTAGCAGCAAAACCAGAGCCATAGGAGAACACACTGATTCTCTGTCCCGCAAGCTGCTCTGGGGAGTACCTGCAGATCAAGCAACATTTGCTTAAAGTGAGAATTAAGCCAATGTGCCAATTTTAAACAACCAGAAATGACAGCTAGCTTAGAAAAAGCAGACAGCAAATTATATGGACTACAATACACATTTAGCATACTGTGTGCATAAACAATGACTTTTAAAAACTCAATTTCATACACTGCTTTTATAAATTCCAAAGCTGCCTCAGCAAAACAGAGCACAGAAATGCCCAGAATATGATTATCTAGAAGGCAGCCAGTTTTTAGTTCTTAAGAGACCTAAAGCCTAAAATGAACAACCACATCTTAGAAAACAAAGTCAGAATAAAGAAAAAACGAACACAAGAGAAATGGTTNATTTGGCTTTGCTTACTATAGTAAAACAGAGAAAGCACTCTGATTATCTTTTCCACAGCAGTAGGGGTTTTTTGGGTGGGGGTGGAGAAGGGGCAGGGGAAGAAGGCTGAGGCTGGGAAAAGATGTCACCTTACAAATATTATCCTACTTTGGAAGGCAGTAAGCAGCTGTTTCAGAACAGCTTCTGACATAAATATTTTGAACTTGCTTGTCACTTTAAATGATTGTATGTGCAGAGTAACTTTTTAACTTTAGCCTTTCTGCTTGAGGCAATCTAGTGGGAAAAGGTTTGCTATATGGTGCTTTTACAAATGGCTTTCTGAAATAAAAAACTTTTATGACCTTATATATAAAAGCTATTGCTTTTATTCCAGTTTTATGCTTACTGGGCTAGAAGAGAAGCAAGGCAACCATAGACTGAAGGAGTATACATATTTCCATTCTGATTGGATACAAGTAACGAAGCTTTGGTTTTCTGATTGAAGAGCTCTGCGCTAGCTTTCATAAAAGCTTTTTCCACATCTCTGTCAAAATATGTATCTTCAAGTTTTACATCCCTATGGAAAAAAAACAGAAGTTCAGAAACAGTTAGTAAAATAGCAGAAAGTAAAAAACATACCTTGGATGCATAACAAATTAAAATTACATGAACAAGGAAGACAGCAGCCATTCTCACCTGAAAGCTTCCAGACCAGTGTAAACACCGTTTGCTGTTTCTGGGTTCTGGTCACTGAGAAAATCATTCAGCAAGAGTCTAGCCACAGATTTCTGCACCAGTTTACAGTAGGGAGAATGAAAGATCATGAATCCAAAGTCATTCAAGGTAAAACGTCTGTCTGTCCCCTCTGAAATTGGCAGAAACATTGTGTTACAATTTATGTTTAGTACTCACTGTGAAAATAAAATAGCGGGGTGGGAGAATACCAGTCACCAAAACACATCAGCATACAAGACAAACTATTGCTGTCAAATTCATTTAAATCACTGCTGCTACTTCTATTTACAAATTACTATCTTAGTGACCTTTTGCACCAACTATTTTTGCCTTTCTTCTGTGATAAAAAACTATAAGGTTAACAGAATCTCCGTATTTCTACCCAGCATTTTGACATGATAATCTGCTTTGTTTAACTATCTAATCTTCACATCTGTGCTTCTTAACGAGGGAGGCAATTACTAAACATACAGGATACCAAAAAAATCAGTGTTGTTATATAACACTTAAATATTAACCTTAATATCTTAAGAGCTTGGGTGAAGAGGAGAATAACAGGCTTTAAGCAAGGTATTGTAGGTAACACCAACAAAAGCCTGTAGAGACAACTCCTTACTGACTACCAGGTCTCTAGCCACACCAGAACACAAATAACATGCTTTTTATGGGAGAGAGCAAACATAACAATTGCCTCAGAACACACGAAGGTGAAGAAAGGGACCCATATACTAGTCTTTAGATTGGATGCTAAAACTTGAAAATACATTGTGTAGTTACACATTCCAGCATTTGCCAGATCTCACAATATCATCAGGTGAGGCTACGTACCCTTCTGCCACTGGGCGTGGATTTTGTTGCGATAGACAGTATAGCAGCGATCTAATGCACTGAGGTAGCACTGTATAGACAGTTTGCCGTCAACTACAGGATATTCAGAAACCATATCTGGTTTATAGAAGTCATATGCATGCTGCATGTGGGTTCCACGCAGCCCTGATGGAGAGAAATTGAAAATTACTTTATTCACTTGCTTTGAGTCAATCTGAATGCATCACTTGGCACATATTGGGAAAGAAGCAATATTTGGGCCCAGTCAAACAGGTTTTCATAGCACTTCAGGCCCTTTAAAGTAATGTTTCATGCAGTTCTCAATTGCTTATTAAGTATGGTGGAACTGAGCATGACAAACACAAGTAACAAGTTCTTTTCATCATTTCACCTGGCACATAGAGCACTGTGATATTCAGCTCTAGCCCACTCTTTGCCAATTTTATTGGAGAATCCCCAGGGAAATGAAAAGACAGGAGCATCTCTGGCTGTTCTTTGCTGCCTCCTGCAATGGGACTTGGCCATGTCAGCCCAGAGCAAGAGGAGTTAAAGTTCAATTTCTGACATTAGTGGGAGTTAATCCAGCCTTCCAGCAACACACAAAAAACAGGGGACAGGCTTTAAAATGGATCTACTTATCTGGCTGAACAGTATTTGTTTTCTCACAGGACTAACCTCTCTCAAAAATTAACGGAGCATTTGGACCAACCAGCATAGCAACAGCACCAGCTCCGCCTGTTGGCCTGGCATTTCCAGTGGCATACACCGCTATGTCTCCAGCAACAACAAGTGCGTAGCGTCCTGTCAGAAACACACAGAAATAACAATGAGAAACAGCCAAGAATCCAGTACATTTTACCATCCATCAGCAATTTTTAGAGTTTGGTTACAGAGGAAATGACCTCAAGATTAAGGGGCTCTTCAATCCTGACTTCTCCCCCACCTTTCAATTTCCTGGCAGCCACTGAAATCTGCAGGAAAAGGCCACTGATTCTTAGCCATGTCGTTATTTTTTGCACTGTAATTGAACTGGTGGCAAACACCCAGAGCATTTAACAAAAAGACTTCAGAAGAGAAAAATAGTTTACGCTCTTGGTTTTATATGGTTAAACATGAACACTGTCATTATAGGGCAGACTACTCAAAACCCAGGTATGATATAACTTTTCAAGAAAATGCCCTGAACTCACCATCCCAGGAACTGGACTCAATCCAATTAATAGCATTAAAAAGTGCAGCAGTGCCTCCATAGCACGCATTGGTGGTGTCGATTCCTTCTACATCCGTATTACCAGATTCTTCAAAAAGCTGCATCAGGACAGTCTTTACGGATTTTGATTTATCAATTATTGTCTCCGTTCCAACTTCTAATCTCCCGATACAATCATAGGAAAGGCTGTTTCTCTCCATGAGCTTCTGAACCACAGTCAAGCAGAGAGAATTGATATCCTCCCGGTCGGAGCAGAACCCCATCTTTGACTGGCCCAGCCCAATGGTGTATTTCCCAGCATCCACACCATCATACTTCTCCAGCTCTGTCTGGTCAACATACTGAGATGGGAAATATATTTCCAGTGCAACAATTCCCACATCTTTGGGCCAACAGGATTCAGCATTCACTGGAAGAGAGCCAGGCATCGTGGTAGATCTTAAAGAAAAAAAGAAAATGGCAAAAACAGACGATTTATTCACATCCATTTTGAGAGACCTACTTTCAATTTCTGTAAGCTTACAGAAAAAAGTTACATTGCAGGAATTCTACAAGGTCATTTGAAAAAGGAAAGCCTTAGCCTCTGGAGAGACTCTGGTCTCAGCATAATGTAAACACCAATATAAAACGTTACAAAAATTCTAATAAGAAGTACTTTTAAGTGAGAACACAAATTTCAGCCCCAGAGATGAACGGATGTAGCTTAAGCCCAAGCTACTTCACTGAAGCAAAACACATGCTTGACAAGTGCTAAGTGTTTGAGAAATTAGTCTTAATGTTCATTATTCTACTCTTGCTTATATGCAAAGTCTCAATTTCAAACAACCAAGCTAGAAACATTTGATTTTTTTTAGAAAAATTGTTGGTAGTTGGGAACTTCTTTGTAAGGTTACATTTTAAACAGGTGTCCTTACCAGGAAATCTCTGCCTTAAAGCAGAACTTTTCAAAATTATTTTTGTTGTTAAACTAAACGAGCTAAGTTGCTCCACTTTGTTTATACTTACAACAAAGATATCAGATTTTTTTTTTTTTTCAGAGCGAGTGGGGGAACAACTTTTTTTGCATGTTCGGTTGGGTTTTAGTTTTTCTTCCTTTTAAGTATTCTCTGTTTTGGCATTCCAGAACACTGGAACTCCTAACAGCAGGCCTGAAGGAACCTTTCACAGGCTGAGATGAACACACATGGATTCTCCCTGATAGACCAAGTTTTCTTATCTGAAGTCCATAACTTTACTGCCACTACGCTTGGAGATATCGTACACCCTGTTACTTTAACCCCATCCATAGTCCCCAGATAGGCACCATCTTCCCATACTTTTGCTTACATCGTTCCAGAGCATTTGTCCCTTTTGTGCACAGCTCAAGTACCGTCACCCTGACCTCACCCAACTTACTCCACAAAACCACCGAGAGCTGTAAAAAGCCTTTCTCTGCAGGAATGATAACTTCACGGGATGCATATTAAGGTAAGCACTAGGAAAATATTCAAAGTGTTTTCTGCCACAGGTACAGCCCTGTGTAAGACCCCATGGGTTGCCATTCATTTTAGTTGCCTCTAATAGTGTTTCCAACCGTACCTATGATGTACCTAAAATAACCTATTTAAGTATTTTCTCTTGTAGCCTTAAAACGCGTAGACGGGAGAAAAGCTCTATTTGCAGCTGCTGACCGAAGCGCTGCAGAACAGTCGTACAGCGGCACTGCGCCGATTTTAACCAAAACAACCAGTTTCGCCTTGTTCGTGCTTCCTGCCGCCTCCCCGGCTCACGCCCTCCACGCCGACAGGGGTCCCTCCTCCCTCCGCCCGCCGTGTCACGCAGGCCCTCACTCCAGGTGACCGCCGCCCCGGCCGCGCTGAGGGCGGCGGGCGCCCCCCTGCCCTAACACCGCCTCAAGGTTACCCAGGGCTCGGCCAAGGAGACGGCGAAAGGCCACGGAGGGTAGCGTGGAAGAGCCACGGCGCGTCCCACCCGCAGCGTGGGCTCACCACAGCGCGGAGCCCGGCCCCCCCCCCCCCCCGGCCTCCCCCACGTCCCGCCCGCGGCCCCCGGCCCTTACACGTTGCGGAATCCCATGGCCGGCTGCCGGCGCCCCGGGCTGCGCATGCGCGCTGCGCACACCGGCTCACGCAGGCGGGTACTGCGCAGGCGCGGGGAGCTCCTCCCCCCAGGGGGGCGGCGCTTCCGAGATGTCGCCTGGAAGCGGTGACAAGCTTCTCCGCTTAAACCCATCACAGCTTTCCGAAAGCCAGAGGCAGGGTGGGGAGCGCCGGTGGTCCGGAGCACTCCTCCAGGAGATGCGAGGATCACGTCCCGTCTCGGACAGTCACATCCCACCTCCTGGGGACACGGCGCAGCGCTGGCGGCCAAAACTCGCTGTTTTACCCTAAATCTGCACAGGGGAGAAGGGTGATGCTTTCTGACTCCCTCTATGAATACAGAAACGCCATCGACAGCAAGATCCCGAGGCACCAGCTGGGAAAATGACGTCGGGGTTCAGCCCTCTTTCTGGCAGAAAACACCTCACTTTCATCAAAAGAGGACAAAAATGAAACACGGACTGCTGCTGGCTCAGCACAGGGTCTGTCAGACACCCCAAGGGTGAGCCTGGTACAAAAGCAGAGCTGATTCTGCTCCAAGAGCCGGAAAGCTGACAGAGACTTCGAAGACTCTTGCAGGCTTAATTTTATTTAAGTAATATACTAAAATGCAATGCATGCAGTATGTAATGGGCTTGACCTGTAATAGCCATAGAACAGTGGCTTTTAACCAGGCAGTGAATTATTAGTAAGCTCAGTACGGGAAGAGGATTTGAATTATTGGTGGGAGCTGAAGAAAATAACTCAGCTCTTTGCTTACTCCTTACAGAACTCTGAGATCAAAACTGGCATTTAACTCATACTGGCTTCAGTTCTCTCACCAGAAAACTTCCTGCAGAAGACAACTAAAGGGAGGCTCTTTCTGTTGTATTCTCATGGCTCATCAAATACCAAGCTTACCAAATACACCTAACATAGCAGCAGTCACAACTATCAGGCTGTACTGCAATGAAAAACATGACTTTATAAGTTTTCTCTGATTACTGAAGAAAATGGGACATATGACATGCTAGGTCAGTCAGTCATTTCAGGAAAAAAATTGTTTACTTGCTGTAAAACAAACAGGTTTTCGTCCTCTTGCTCAAACAGCAAACAACTTCCCATCAAGTTTTTACTGAAAATGAAAGAGTACTCAAAAGTATGATTTATTTTAAAAGACAGAGAACCTCAGATGCTTTAATATAAATAAACAAGAAACCTGCTTTGTTTTGCATCCCCCTAAGGTTGTATAAGGAATGGATGAGCAGCATGAAACAGACACTTCCTCTGCGAACACTGCCTGAAATACGTTCTCCCATAACAACTGGTGGTTTTCTTTGCTTTTCTTAGGAATTTGAGAGTATTTTGTCAATAATTTGACTTTGTCATTTTCTACCTAAGTTTTAATTCACACAGAACACTTAAGCGAAAGTTAGAAAATAAGCCCTCAGGCTGTCGGCTACAAGCAGTGCACTTGGTAACTCCTTTTGTGGTTTCACCTCTGGGGAACCCGGAGAAGAGGCTTTGCTGATGACGGCAGAGCCACCGCAGGCTGTTTGTCGGAAGTTAAACAGTGATGACCTGGCAGCTCCAGCCATGACGTCATCTAGTCATCCCCGCAGAGCCGAGAAGTTCACAGGTACCCAGCGCATGCAGGACAGCGGTCACGCCACGAGAGGTCCCTGCCGCCACCCGCACCGCTGCGACTCGTCACGGCACGGGCCGCGCGTGGACGTGGCATCCCCGCGCCCAGCTCGCCTCCGGGCCCGACGGGGTGGGGCTGCGTGGGAGGCGGGCAAAACGCGTAAAAACACCGAACCGCAGAGACGGCACCTTGAATCAACTCGCAGCGCCTCCCCCGCGCGGGGGGGCCTCCCTCCGGGTGCATCCCCGGGCACATCCGAGAGCCGAACTCGGTGAGCAGCACGGGTGGGTGCCGAGATGCCCACACCCGTGCAACAGCCACCAGCATCGCCGGGGGCAGCACCCGGCTGCCTTCGTCCTGTGCGATGGCGGGTGGCGTGAGCAGGACGCCTCGCCTGCCACGCCCTCCCCGCCTTGGGTGGGCGCCTGTGTCGCGACACGGAGAAGCGACAAAGCGACACGCCGAAGGCGTCGCCGCTTTCGGGCTTCTTTGTGGAGCCCGAGGCGGGGGCAGAGCCCGGCAGAGCCCCGCTGCAGCCGCCCACCACAGTGCACCCCGGCGGGGGCTTCCCCCGCGGGCAGGACGGGAGTCAGCGCCCAGCGCGCCCGGCACCGGCTCTTTCAGGCGGCATTTGGCCTCGCCGGGTGCCCCGGGCAGGGAGCGCCGCACCCGGGCGATGCCCCATGATGCTTCCAGCAGCGCCCGGCGCCGTGTGCAGGCTGACACCAGCGCTAAGAGGCACTCACGCGCCTCTTTTGCTTTTTCTCTTCCTTCCTTTTTTCCTCTTTTATTCTCTTTTCTCTCTCTCTTTTTTTCTTTCCTTTCTCCATTTTTCCTCCCTTTTTTTTTTTTTCTCCCCCCTTGCCGCACTGCAGGCACTAGTGCTAACGCGCTTGCATACACTGAAAACACCGCTTCTAGCTATGCCGACCCATCCCCAAGCCCTGCGGGCGGCTCCGCAGCCCCGCCGCCCCACGCGTGCTTCCCCCGGGCGGCTCTGCGCCTCCCGTCGTGGCGGAGGGGACACGCAGGGGCCGCTGCCCGGCGCTGAGACGGCGGCGCGCGCTGTCCAGTCCGAAGGCCTCCAGCTGCCGAGCCACCCTCACCTGTCGGAGATGATGGCTCCCGGTGTCGCTCGGCGCTCCGCACCCTCGCCCGTTCGCACGAACCGGTGAAAACACGGGATGCCGGCGAGCGGCGCCTTTAAACAGTCCCGCCGCCCCGGCTCCCGGCCGCGCCCTGAGCGGCAGCTCCTCCCGCCAATCACAGTTGCCGCTGCCCAGGCCCCGCCCGCCGGCCGGCTCGCTGCTGGCGGAGAAGGCGGGGGGAATGGTGTGAGAAAGTGACGCGGCGTGGCCAGAGGGCAGCGCGCCAATGAGGACGCGGCAGCGGCGGCGGGCGTTCAATGGGAGCCGAGCACAGCGCGGGGCAAGCCAATGGGAGCGCCCTGCCGACGGCGGGTGAGGGTAGCACGGCTGCCGGTCCCCGGCGAGGCGAGGAGGCGGTTGCCTGGCAACGGGAGGCGAGGCCCGCCCGACCCGGCCGCAGCGTCCTGTCTAGTCGCCCCGGCGCCGGGCCCGACCTCAGGACCCGGGCCCGACCTCAGGACCCGGGCCCAGCCCGAGGGGTCCCGGCGTCTCCCGGCGCCGAGATGGGGCTCGGAGGGCCGCGGGTGAGGGGCTGGGAGGCGGCAGCGGCGGGCTGAGAGGGGCCGGGGGCTATTGCGGCGACATCAGGCCGGGGCGGGCAGGGGCTGCGGGGCTGCAGGAGGCCGTGGTGCAGGTAACTCGGCCCAGGGAGCACAGCCCCGTGTCCTGGACCAGTGAAGCCTGCCCACGGTCCTTGCCGTGGCGGGCCAGGAGCAGGCGCTGGGGGCTCGCACGGGGGCTCTGCCTGTGGAATTGCTTCATGGACGATGCGACGTCCTGCCCTACCTGCCATGGATCCTCCCGTAACATCTCTTCCCAGCTTGTTAAATCCACAGTGTGCCAAGTCATATCTCATGGCGTTATTTTTACTTGGCAAATTCACAGTTAAGCTACTGTATGGGTTTCACATGCTAACCTCGGTGGCCTGTAGGCCCTGTGATGACTGATAGCCAGCTAACCGATTGCTGCACAGGTTACTGGGCATCGCCTGTTGCAGATGGGAAAGTGCTTCATAAAATTTACACACCAATTTTAAAGCCTGGATAATTTGCTCAAGTCAAATAAATATACTCCCTTAGCAGCGGGTGTCAGGTTCTGTGACACCTGATTGCTACAGCTAGGCGAAGACAACACTTTGCTTGCCTCCCGCAGTGTGAAGGTGTTAAAACTGTGTTATTTCCACCATCTTAGGGGCAGGTAAAAATGATGTAAACAAAAGAGAAAAACTGTCACTGAACACCTATGGTGTTTGTTCAACCTGTTTTGCACTTGTAACTGTTCTGCCGTTGTCACGTAGAATCACAGATTTTTCATGTAACTCTTTGTAGTGCAAGGATTGAGAAATACTACTGAGAAATCAGCTCCTGGCTCACCCGCCCTTGCTGCTGCTACCAGCTTTACTCTGTGGGCCTGCAGGCATGCACTTCTGTGGTGGTGGGGTTTGTTTGTTTGTTTGTTCGGTTGTGTGTTTGGTTTTCGTTGTTGTTGTTTGGTTTGTTTTCTGATAAATGCCATGTTTGCTCTCAAAATGGGAAAGGCAGAATTGGTCTTTGCAATTGTTTTTTCGGTGTGTGGTCAACAATAAACGCAGATGTAAATAGTAATCTTCTTATCTTTATTACATCTTCACAGATATGGTCAAAAAAGGTGCCAAAATTACAAAGATTCGCCTGGGGAAATGATCCATATTATTGCTTTCTTTTCCAGGGTCCATGGTACAAGATGATGAATGACCTCTCACAGTCTCTTACATTAACTTTCTGTGTTGTAGAAAGTAGCATGACACAGATATGCATGAAACCATTGCTATTAATTCAAAATCATGTATGTTTGAGAAAAACCTCTATCAACCACCTATAGCCAATAAAATTATAACCATATTCTCCTATTGTGCCAGTACAGAGGTGCATTTAAAGATTACATGCTGCAGATGATGAAGAAAAGCTAAAAGGTGAATGGTAAAATGTGGCAGACAGCTGCTGGATTTTCAGAATTTTAGAACTCAAGGACACAATGCAGTCCCAGTTTCTTAACAACTATCTGATGTTAAATTCAGAGATGAGGTATCTAATCTACACTGCTAAAAGCACTTATTATATTTGTCTCCTCAGGATGTTTCTGGATCCAGATGCTAATTTAAATTTGCATCAAGTCCGGAAGTCCTCTTGCAGACTTCTTTGATGACTAATTATTTATGGCCTACGATGTACTATTTTTTTCTTATTAAACAGTACAATTTATTTTATAATTGTTGTCAATAGCATTATTTTTATTCAGTTTTATGAGCCTCTTATCTGCTTTTCCTGTCACTGAGTGTATTGCAAGGCAATACATACAAAAAATTATTACCATGTCTTCACAAGAAGGGACCTGCCTATACTGCTGTTGCAATAGCATAGGCTACAATTGCTTTATACGATTTTCTTGCAAATATTGCAGTAATATCATTAAAGTTGTCAGTGAATCTTGTTCCAAACCTCTTAGGTAATTAATTATAGTCCTCTAACCAAGTTATGTTCCAGACACATGATTACCACTATTTCCAGCCCAGGTTTTGAGAATGCTGGTAATTTTCCTTTTGTGGCTTGAGAGCTTAGCCAGTCTGTTCCGTGGGATTTTCACAGAGACTGCATTCGGTAATTTAGACTAATGCACCAAAATTAATGTGGCACCTCAGTAACATTAGAACTGGAAACCTGAGAAAGGAGAGGTCCTTTTAATAAAGGTAGTATTACCAAAGAAACTCAGCATAACTGAGAATAAGCTTGGAGCAGAAACCTGCTTAGACACTGCTAGTGAGAGGAAAACACACTTCCTCTTTCTCTGTTAAAATCCAGGTTGTTTTGATAAAAGAGGAGTTCGAACTTGAGCCTCTTTCACCGTTTTTCAGCTGTATAAAGGTGGGTGGGATTTCCTAATCCAGTACTGTTTTGAAAGAGAAGTGTTTGCTCTCTGATGACTCACCTTTACTTCTAGTTTTAAGCCAATGTATCAAATTTAGGGGCACAGGTTTACCCTCAAAGAGACCCAACAGGTTCTTTGCTTCTGTTTAATAATTCGTAAGCAATCCTATCTGTGACTTCTTTTTTTTTTTCTAAAGCCTCTTGGAGAGATAGAGACTGTCATATTAGGCTAAGTTAATAATTCTTAAAATAAATGAACAGCCAGATGAGTAAAATTGTTTCTTAAAACCTTTTAAGAGTGAATTTATGGGAATTTTTAATATTATTAATTACAGGCCTAGTTTGGATTTAATTCAATTAGAGCTACACTTAAGTCACGAAAATGCTCACTGCGGTTTTCAGATGCAGCCAACTACATCTTTAGGTGTCTAAACCCATTGAAAAGAGAATTTTAGACAGCATTTTCAGGCAAAACAGCGTCCTGTCCCATAATAATATGTTCCACAAAACAAGATGTCGAGATTACTTTAGTGAAAAAAATATTGATTTTATTTTTTTGCCAAGTACAAAATAGCAAAGGTCAAAAATAATGCTCAGGTACAGGGAATATGAGGTCACTCAAGTGAAGGTTTGGAAACTGAAAGTTGTTTTTTTTTGAAGTATTTGTGTGTCAGGGTTCAGGGATAAATGAAACTGTACCAGGCAGGAGATCTTTCAAGTGTTGTTTTGGTACTTCACATACCAATATTGGGTAAGAAAGCTTTTTGGTTTAATGGCTAGCAGACGTTATTTCTAACTCAATTCCCAAAAGAATGCCCAGGAACCCAAACTTGAAACACAGCTGGGAGCTGGGAGAGGACTTGTGTCTATCATAATCTCTCAGTTTGATCTATTGAATCCAGGAGAACCTGATATGAAATAACACACACTCTGGAGAACAGGGAGGGGTAAACAAAATCATCAAAGCCTGTCTTTTTAAAGTAGGTCCAGTAAATGCATATATTTCAATAGTATTGAGTTGCAGATCTGGTTAGGTCCTAAAATATTAGTGACATTTTAACTATTCCAGTTAAAAATTATAAAAATGCGTTTAGAACACAATTTGCTGGTTTTATACAATATGCATACGAGGAGGAACGGCAGCAGTGTTATAATTTCAAATACAAAGCAGTAACTGCTGAACAGATAAGAATCTAATGTGGGGGAACAGGAAAGCTGACAGTACAAAGGAGGTCATCAGTAGGAAGAAGATACTGATCCCCAAACTGGAGACAGAACCAAGCCCAAAGGACTGGTCTGCAAGCCAGGACTGTATGGAGCTTCCGAGCAGCCTGTGCCGAAACCAGCAGGGATGGGACTTCCCTTCCCAGGACAGGCTGGGTATCCAGGAGTTCCCATTGTCGATGTCAGTGCTGCTGTGGTCTCGTTGAGGCTCACAGTTTCACTTTTCCTATCCGCACTCTCAGCTTGACTTTGCTGCATTCTCCAATTTCTCAGACTTTCCTGACTTGCCTTTACCAAGAGGCAATATGTAATCGTTCTGTAAGTGAGGTGGTCAGATGGTTCACAGAGGCCTCAGACATGCCTGCGATAGCCTGGGAAGTTACTTGCATTCTCTGATCCTGTGGAATGCTGAATATCTCCAATAAAGCAGGCATGGAAATCAGGGTACGCTCCATACTTTAGTCAGTACTTAGGGTACACTCTACACACTCAAAAGGCCACTTGTTGCATTGATGGAAAAGCTACGAGGAACTGAGATGCCATCATAAACCCACCTAGAAATGTGTGACTTGAGAGGGTAGCGTGAAGGTAAAATATGGAATCCTGAGCAGAACATGAGGAAGAAAATAAATAGAACTGCCAGAAACAGTAAGATACAGATACTGTAGTGCAATATATTTCAGCAATTTAGTGCTACAGGTGCTCTGCTGACCTGGGCCCAGGAGGACTGGATTCTGACTAATACCCATTTACTAAATCATGCGGTGTCCAGGCAGCGCAGCATCAGGGTGCACATAAAATGGTGTGAAATGCGTGCCACCACAGCTTGCATCAGCCAGGGTCACATCCTCTGCCTCCCCTGGACACGGCGTTTGGGAGGAAGAGCTTCTGTGCGTGTTCAGAGCCAGAGAAAGCAACCCCAAACCCGGCTCCTGGCAGAAGGTGTCCTGCCTGTCATGTCAGCAGGAGGGAGCTTTGCCAATGCACGTGGCGCACACAATATTCCCTAGAAGCCAGAAGAAGAGGTAGGTGAGTTGCCTCATCCCCATTGGGAGGCTGTTGCCTCATCAGAGAAGATAATTATGTTTCTTATCTGTTTTGGAAGGAGTCAGTTTCTTTCATCAGATGTGCATCTGTGGGTGTATGCTACTTATTTAGTGCCCTTGCTACAGATATTCATCTTTATTTTATGTAGAGAAGCCATCAGCAGCTGCTTCTCTCTACTGTCATCTGCTGTGCTTTCTCCCATGCTCGGAGTACGTAGTTAGACATAGCAATTCCAAAACAAATACAAGAGAAAATTCAGAGGAGCTAATTTAAGGCAAATGCAGTGAATGAAAACAAACAGTAATTAGTAGGCGAAGAGGAAGAAGAACAGAATTATGCTGCTACATTAAGTATTTTTGGGTCACTAGGTAAATATTTTAAGCATGCATTCTATGGCACTTTCTGTTTCTAAGACCACTCTTTTCCCTCATTTGCTGCTTTCCACGTGTGTGTCTCTGAGGAAAAGTGCCTTTGACTGAGGTGGCTTTGTGGAAATAGTGAATTAATTGGAAGTTTCCAACGAAGGAGGGAGGGAAGGAATTGGAGACTTTGCCACACAGGAGAAGGCAGTGCCATGTAGTGAGAGGGGGGCTATGGAGTGGAGAGCCAGGCTGGCATTTATTGTTAGTCTTCAAAAAAAGGCCTTGATAGACACGTGCAATCCTCAATGCTAATTAAGAGAAATTCAGCAAAGAGGGCAGGAAGGACCCAGCTGAAGGAGTTGAATAGGGAGCTGGATGAACAAAAGAAATGGAGATTACTTTTGTTGCATAGCTTTGGATGCCGTACTTGGAGCCTGATGAACAGGCTCAGTTATTATCGCTGAAACAGCTGGGAGCAGAGGTTGTTTCGAATAAGTAAACAATACATGGTTTTGGCCAACTTAAACTGAACTAGTATCTGGAAAGGTATCTGTAAAATTATGTAGGAAGAAAAAAAAATCAATGACCGGAAGAACAGAAATAAAACATGCAACAGCACAAAGATGATTGCAGACAAGGAAGAATAAGGACCAAGAATGGGGCTGGGAAAATGGAGCAATGAGGAGGAAGGAACTACATACTGCCATGTTAAAACAGAAATCACAGGGGAGGTTGCCATAAAAACGTGATGGGAGAGAGGAGGATTTAGGTCTAACAATAGATCTAGCAGGTGCAGCAAGCACTTGCTACAAGGCATTGTCAAGAACTCCTTGTAATCCGACCAGAACCGTTCTTGTGTAGAGTTGATGTTTTCTGCCACTGTTTTCTCTAGCACTCAGGTATTTGAAAAGTCATTTTAATGCTACAATCATCCATGGCTGATGAAGTCTGGTATTTATGTTCGCAGGTATCTTCATCATGGGGCTTGCTTCTTCATGTTATTGTTTCTTTTCTTTTTAATAATTTTGGTTCTTCTCTGCTTTCTACCACGAGGTTTCTTTCTGGGAATCTTGTGCTTATTCTTCATCCATTTTTTAAGTTTTCTAATCTGTGGGCTCACACAGAACTTTCTGCCTTCAACGTAGAGACTGCCAGAGCAAAAATTGGTTGTCAGTTTTGAAGAAAAAATGTAAAGCCCCCAACTTTTAAAAATGATCATACTTATCACTCACCTATGAAGACCACAAAGTTAGAATTTGTTCATATTAAATTATATTTTATATTATGTCTGTTCACTTTTGTCTGGTTTCATATATGTAAAAGTTATAACTTAAAGTTCATGTGGTTAGACTTCTCTTCTAAAAACTGAAAAAAACTTTACTACTTCAGTGTGACTGAAAAGAACCACAGTGCAAAACAGCACATTTCTATGGCAAATAATTAAGTAGATGACTTTATTATTATTATTATTGTCAGGATCACCATGCAAATGTCTAGAAATAAAAAAATGTCCAGGATTTCTTTGAAATTTATCAGTTTAACCCAAACAGTGTGATATGGTACCAGATCAAAAAAAAAAAAAAAAAAGGAAATAGCTTATGTACAAAAGTAAAGCTGATGTAACGAGTTTAGACAAGGTTTGTAGAGGATCAACAGTTGGAAAAAGACAGATAAGTCTTAAGGTGCATGAGTCATTCTTTGGTTCTGAAAATAAGGCAAGTATCAAAGTTAGTGCAGGCTGAATAACTATCAATATTATTACTGAAAAGGAAATTCAATTCTAGCAGTCTTAAATCACACACAATCTTGTTTTTCATCGCATTTGTGTCAACATTCTGAGATTCTATGTGTTTAACTGGCACCAAATATTTTATAACTTGACAGTACCCCTTTCACAGTGAAGGACCCAAAACATATCTTACATAGCAGCTTCCAGGTGACACAGGCCATCTGCTTTCTGCATTTCAAACCTCTCCACTCTTTGGAGAATTCCTTTGGGAATTCCATGTGAAATTTTTGTGCAACAGTTGAAGGCCCCAGGAAACAAAGCTAAAAAAGAGTAATAAGAATATTAGAAACAACATAGGTATGAAAGGTACAAGTCATAACTTGACTTCACAGAATCACAGAATCACAGAATGCTCGAGGTTGGAAGGGACCTCTGGAGGTCATCCAGTCCAACTCACCTGCTCAAGAGAAAAAAAAAAAAGAGTGTTTCCCTGTGTTTAGATTGAATTTAATATGTTTTAATTTGTGTCCATTGCTTTCTGTCCTAGTCAGTCGGCACTACTGCAAAGTGCCTGGCTCCCTTCTTTCGTTCCCGTCAGGTGTGGGAATGATGGTTACAACACCTTGATGACCGGTTCCTTGAGCCTACTCCAGGCTAAACAGTCCCAGCTCTCTCAAGCTTCCCTCATATGCAAGGCACCCCAGTCCCTTTACTGGACCTTCTCCACTAAGTCCATGTCTCTCTAGTGCTGGGGAGCCCAGGGCCCAACACTCCCACTTCAGCCTCACTCGTGCTGAGGGGAAGGACCACCCTTGACCCTGTGACCGGTACCCCCTGCTCTCGACCCCTGCTAATGTGGTTAGCGTAACTAATGCAATTTTATTAGGCAAACAGCCATTCTGTGACTGAGACAGCCACATATGCATTCCCTTTGCCCCATTACCAGGACCTGAAGGTTCTGTGAACCAAGCAGATGAACCAGACATATCTATTCTTCCCTTCTCTACCAGCCCTCAGCATGTACTGCTGCCTGGTATTATTCCTCCCTAGACGCAGGACTTTGCATATCCCCCTTTTGAACCTCATGAGATTTCTCTCTGCCTATTTTTACAGCCTGTTGAGGTCTATTTGTAAGGCAGCAAAACCATGTGGTGCATCAGCCACAGTTCCCAGTTTTTATCATCTGCAAACTTGCTGAGGGAACATTCTGCCCCAACGTCCAGGTCACTAATGAAAATGTTGAACAGTATTTGCCTCATGTTGACTTATGGGGTACACTACTTGCTTGCAATTGGGCTTTGTGCCACTGATCACAACCCTCTGGACCTGGTTGTTTGGCCACTTTTCAGTCCACCTCACTATTCACTCGCCTACCCTGTACTTTGTCAACTTGTCTATGATGATGTTATAGGAGACAGTATCAATGGCTTTACTGAAGTCAACGTAAACAACATTCACTGCTCTCCTCTTGACCCCCACGCTAGTCACCTCATTGTAGAAGGCTACCAGGTTGGTCAAGCATGATTTCCCCTTCATAAATCCATACTGACTACTGATTGCTGTCTCATCTTTGGAAACACTTTCCAGGAAGATTTTCTCCATCACCTTCCCAGGGATTGAGGTGAGATTGACCAAGCTATAGTTCTCTTGGATCTTCCCTCTTGCCTTTCTTGAAGATATTAATGACATTTGCTTTATTCCACTCTTCAGGAACCTCCCCCAGTCGCCATGGCTGTTTGAAGATCATTGGCGATGGCCTCACAATGACATCAGCCAGCTCCTCAGCACTGGTGGGTGGTGCATCCCACCTGTCTCTGTGGCCTTGTGTAGGTTCAGTTTTTCCAAGTGCTCCCTAATCTGTTTCTCCTCGACTGAGTCCTTCTTGTTTCAGACTTGCCTCTGGTCTCAGGGATGTGGAATTCTTGAAGGCCAGTTTGAATGGTAAAAAGTAAGCCAAAGAAGGCACTGAGTACCTCAGCTTGTCCATGTCATTGTCACTAGTTGCCCTGCCCCATTGAATAATAGGTTCACATATTCCCTCCTCTTTCTTCTACTGTTTATGTACTTGTGGAATCCTTTCTTGTTGCACGTCACATCCATTGACAGATTGAACTCCAGCTCAGCCTTGGGCTTCCTTACCCCATTCCTGCATAATCAGAAAGCAACTCTATAATCCACCTGAGTCACCTGCCCCTGCTTCCACCGCTCTGTTCCACACTTTGTTTTCATGTTTGAGTTCAGGTAGGAGCTCTGTGGTCATCCATGCAGATCCACTGCCATTTTGCTTGTTTTTCTGTTTGAGACAGACCTTTTTAGAACTTGTCAGACAACTCTCCTTGACCCTTCTACTCTCCAGAGTCATATCCCATGGGATTCTTCCAAGCAGGTCTCTGAATAGGTTGTTAATCTGCTCTCCTGAAATCCAGGGCCATGCTCTTGCTTTTTGCCCTGCTCCCTTCTTCTAGGATCCTAAACTCTACCATTTTATGGACGCTGCAGCCAACACTGCCTCTGACGTTCATGTTCCTGAGCAGTTCCTCCTTGTTTGCAAATATTTGGTCCAGCTGAGTGCTTTTTCTTACTGGTTCCTTTTGTTGCTTGTGCTGGGAGATGTCATCAATGCACTCAAGAAATCTTATAGATTGCTTGAGCACTGCTGTGTTGTCCTTCCAGCAGGTATCAGGGTGGTTAAAGTCACTCATGAGGATGAGGGCCTGTGAACGTGAGGCTTTTTCCAGATGTTTGAAGAAGACCTCATCTAATTCTTCCTGGTCAGGAAGTCCATAGCAGACACTCACTACAATGTCACCCATGTTGTTCTGCCCACTAATCCTGACCCATAAGCTCTCAGTAGGCTCATCATCCATCCCCAGGCAGAGCTCCATGCGTTCCTGCCACTCTCACGCATAAAAGGCCTCTCCTCACCTTCCAGCCTGTTTTTCCTAAAAGCCCATACCCCTCCATTGCAGCACACCTGTCATGTGAGCCACCCCACCACGTCTCCGTGACCCTGGTGAGGTCCCAGCCCCGTACCTGCAGACAGACTTTAGGCTCCTCCTGTTTGCTCTCCATACTGCACACATTAGTGGAAGGGCATTTCAAGAGTTACTCATCTTTACAGCTTACGGGATGAGATAACAGCCTCTCAGATTTTCTGGCGAGTTTTTTTGTTGTTTAAAGAACAGTTCCCTCCACCTCTTTTTGTGCACACATATGTAAAGGCTTTTAACAATAAAATTTAAAAAAAAAAAAGTTTTATTTGTGGAAGAAGATCACCAAAATTAATGACACGGGAAGTGTCATGAGTGTAATTTAAAAGCTCTGCCTTGCGAGGTTGAATCAGGCTCATTATCTTTCGTCTTTCAAATTATTAATGCTGCTGCTGGATTTTACGTTTTCTTTTGCCCCAAGGGCTCCCATGGCTGAACGTGTCTCCAATAGGGAATGAGCTCCTGCAGATTTTTTCCTGCTTGCTAATACCATATTGAAAATAAAAAGTCACTGAGCCTTAAAAAGCAGACCATAACTCAAGAATTTTTTGTGACAAATATTTTGGTTTTGATTTTCTTCTTCTCTAGCACAGAAATACATCTTCTAAAAGGGATTCCCTCCATCAGCTCAAGCACAAGCAAAGGTATGTATGTGTCTCAATGATTTATCTAGGATGTGAGGGTCTCAGGACCAAACCCCTGCTTCAAAGTGAGCACAGCAAGGATGCCTGTGTCTCAGTCCATGATCTAATCTGGGAGAAATGGTGAGACAGTCTTCTTCCTATTTGTTTTGATTAATTTATGTTTCCTAGCCTGTAAATCACGGTGTTCCTTAAGTAATTGTTTAGCCTAGGAGTGCAAGAGTCATAGAGCATGAAAAAAAAAAAAAAAGGCAGCAGGAGAATCAATTCCAGTTCCTGTCAGCAGGAGACAAGAAATCTCTTTAAAACTGTCCCTGTAAGCAAGAAGATTGTGTGCTCTGCTCCCTACGAGAGTGCTTGCTGAGAGCTGGGGTAACACACGCCAGCAGAGCTGGGGCAGTGAGCTGGGGCAGTGAGCTGAGGCAGTGAGTTGGAGCAGTGAACTGGGGCAGTGAGTTGGAGCAGTGAGCTGGGGCTGTGAGCTGGGGCAGTGAGCTGGGGCAGTGAGTTGGAGCAGTGAACTGGGGCAGTGAGCTGGGGCAGTGAGCTGGGGCAGTGAACTGGGGCTGTGAGCTGGGGCTGTGAGCTGGGGCAGTGAGCTGGGGCAGTGAGCTGGGGCAGTGAGTTGGAGCAGCTCGCCAGGCAGCCAGAGTCACCAAAGACCAGCCACACCATCCACTGCAGCATGCGGGGGCTGAGAAGATGAGAGAGCCCCGGGATTTCACATCCAGAAGGGAGAGTGGAAGAAAGCAGCTGGGCCAGCAGTTGCCTCCTCAGCAACCCAGCAAGGAGGACTAAAAATAATCATACGGCGCAGAAGGATTAATTAAGTGTTGAACGTTACCTGTATTATTTCCCTGTTGCCCTTTGCTTTTCTCTCTTCGACAGTGTACTGCTTGTGAGGCCAATTATTGATAATTGTTGTTTGTAAATGGGAGTTCAGCTCACTGAGCACCACTAAGTTTAATTTCTTCTGGGTGCTCAAGACAGTGTTGGTGACACTAAAGTAGGACCTTCTGTTGTCACCAGTCAGCTCCTGGCAGAAGGATTATGTGGGATAAAAACTCAAGGAAAGGTAATCATACCTTGAACTTTATCTGAGGTTGCCAGCTCTGCTTTATGGAGATGTCTAGTCCTGTGCTTCTTTGCAGTCTACTAAACTAAAATAATCGGCAAGGATGGAATAGCTGGATATTACAGAAGGTCTTAGGGTGAGCCAGCTGCCTCCTGAACTCTTCCTCACCTGGTTACTCCGGTGTCTGGACACCACCTCTTGCTCTCATCCCACTTCACCTACTCAGAAACATCACTTGCTTCGATCCTCAGATCTCAACCACCTGTATTGCACTTTATAGTGCAATATAGTGAACTGTGTTAGCCAGGACTGAAAATTAAGCAGTATTGGTATACTTTTATAGCTTTACAAAGAAAAATATGCACAAACTCATATAAGGAAAGTAAAGCAAAATTCTTGATGCATCCAGGTGGCTTTATGAATATCGCACTGGCCACTAATGACAGACTGCCCTTTTACAGGGAACTTAGCCAGCAGGAATCGCATCTTTTAGAAACTTGTTTATAATTGCACTTTTAGACAGTACTTATATAACTAGAGTAGCAGTTTTAGAGTTAATTCAATTATCTGATGCTCAGTTAATCTTTGAATTGGAGCATTAAGCCACTGACATCTAATTCATGCAGCTATACAAAAGTCTGTGCCTCCCAGCATGAGAGCATGCAACAGATTGCATGCGAAACTGGTGAATACACCAACAGAAAGCAGATGGAAATTTCATGTAAAATGTAAGGTCGTGCTTAAGTTTTTGTTAAAGAGGCAAAAGCATTTTTAATGGAGATTGACAGCCTGTTAGTAACTTTATTTGAGGCATGTGCCTGGAGAAGGCCTCTTGCTTTCACAGATTTGTATGGGTGTTTGCCTTGAGGAATTCCGATCTGCACTGTTTTTTTGACAAATAAAAAGCTGTTACTTTTAAATATTGTTGTTTTTGTTATGTGCATGAAAGTACATCTACAATATGGAAAATATAAATTAATTATCTTTGAATCACAGATGAAGTCATGGCATCAGGGTCTCTTTGTCAGACAATATGGAAGTGTCATCAGCAACTTGTTATTTACAGAGGTACTTGTGATAACTGGTACCTTTTTACACGGGAGTCAGTTTTAAAAGTTGTTGTGTTTTGTTTGTTTGTTGGTTTACTTTGTGGTTTTTGTTTGTTTGCTTCAGTTCCTGAGTGAGAAGAACAATTGGAGCAGTGAGCCAAGGAATTCCTGTATTTCTCCAGAGCCCCAGGAGAGGGGATGCTGCTCTCCTGGGGCACTGAGCCATCCTGCCCACTCCGTTGCCCGGTCCATTATTACAGCACAAAAAACGGTTCTGATGGAACAAGACCTTTGTGAGTACTGTGCATTATATAAGCCTTTACGCTTCTGTTGATCAGTATCAAGTCTCTTTGATGGATGAAAGTTTATTATTTCCAATTACTATCTCCTACCTGGTCAAACTCAGTCCATAGAAACTTCTCTCACCCTTTCCGCTTGCTTTTTTCACTGTCCTTCTCAAACTTGAGAGGCACATGTTCAACAGCTGAGGAAGGCTGTGTCATCTAGGGTTCAGGCAAGAAGTATTAAAAGCAATTATTGGTGCCTCCTCGCATTCTGAGGCAACAAAGAACCTGTCCCTCCTTTTTCAGTGTCAAGCAGGTATTCTCAGATTTGCCTGCCCATGTAGGGAAACTGCAGTGCCTGACGAAGAGCCTTTCTGTGGCACACGGCAGGAGCAGCCGGTGGCTGCTCTCTGGATGCAGTTTTTAGGCAGGTAGGACTAGGTTAATATCTCAATATGGGCAGGGCGGACCACTGATAAGGAGAAACACAGCAGTCATTGGTTCAACCAGGCTCTTCTGTAGAAAATCCAATGTGACAGTGCAGCTCTTTGCAACCTGGAGGGGGGCTAGATGGAGAAAAAAGAGGAAATGAAGCCTCATGGAAATGGTTGGTGAGTGATGGTGCCATTCCCCACAACCCTGTGCTTGCTCTTAACTACATTTGGTTTAATTTTGACTAAACACAATAGGAAAAGCTGGGTTCTAGGTGAGAACAGTGGGAAAGGCACCTTTGGTCCCGGTACCCATTTCTCTCTGCTCCAGAGCCAGCCCAGCTGCCTTAGGCAGGCCTTGCACAGCCCTTTTCCTGACAGCTGTCACTCCAGCAGCCAGTGCTTTGACCCGGCCCTTGGTGGTCCCTCCGGAATCCCGCTGGCAGCACCGAGGAGCCTGTCGGTACTGCTGGTTGACCTTCATGAACTGGATGCGACCCATGGGCTGCAGAACGAGAGGCCATGCTGTAGACATTCTATGTAACCAAAAGACTCCCAGAAAGGTAGTTCTTGCACGTACACAAAGTAAGGGAACCCAGCAAAGATGCATATGGTCGTTAAGCAGAATGGGTTCCCCCAAAGCACTGAGTGGTTGGAGGGACAGCTTCTCCTACACAGAGAGACCCATCAGCCGGAGGCACTTTCTGTATCTATGCTGAAATGTGAGACCTGCTGCTAATGTGCCTCAAGTTCAGCAGGAACCGATGCCGCTCTGCTCTGGTTGCACAACTTTGGCACACCTGGGGCTATTAGCAGCAGGCATTAGTGTTTCCTAATGGAACTCTTCTGTGGTTACAAAGTAGGCTCTGTACATCTGGGGAAAAAAAAAAACCAACAAAACACCACCACCAACAAAAAACCCTCACAAATCTTTGCATTTATTAATCGGATTAATGTTTTGCTTAGTCAGAACACGATGTGTACTGAAGTGCTCTGGTCTCAATACAGCAATTTCCACAGACAAATTTCGGCTCTTAATCCGGTGTTGCTGGCTTATGGACACAGAATCCAGGCTCTGTCCTTGGAAGGAAATTTAGTATCACATCCCCTACACTTTAAAATAACGACTGTAAAGCAGTTCATGTAGTACTCATTCACTCATGAAGCTGCCAGAAAATGTTCCTTTCACCTAAAACAAACTTGAGGCTATTTTAAGAGTTCAGTACCTCAAAGCAGGTCTGTTCCACCTAAACTAAAGCAAGCCAATAACTTTTTCAGTAGGCAGAAGGCTCTGATCCTGGTTGGCAGGTGAACAAAGCAAGATGATAGAATCCTCGGCAAATGTAGCATAGCTGTACTCTGTAGGAACAAGGAGGTTGCTTAATAGCTGGAGATGAGAGGGGAAGTCAAATACTGAAAAATGCCCTAATGCATCCTGCTATTTTGACTGCATGGCAATATACAGAGTTGAAGCATAATTCTGAGAAAGAGACGAACGAAAGATAGAAGGGATTGTAAGCTATAGCTGCTGAAGTGGTGGAAATAACCATAAATAAAGTATAAATCATAATATAAAAATCATATCACGTAATTTTGTGGCCAAGAATAAATAAAAATGAAGTTATGCAGTGATGCTTTTCTTGCTCTGCTCTGAGGATGGCTGTTAATACGGACATTTTCAAGGCTGGAAGGCTGACTGGAGGTGGACAGATTGGTATGTCACATAGGTAATGATTTTCAAACGGGTCTTTGTCCATCAAATCACTAGCACTAGCTTGCAAGATGCCTGTACCCATGCAACAACCTTGCTGCTCTGGACTACAGAGTATCAACAAAATGCAGGATGAAAACTGGCAAAACAGAGTGTAATATGGATGTGGTCAAACAAACACTGGCATCCAGTGCCTTATCAGAAGGTGAAATTTCTCCTATTCCGAGCAAAATCAAACCAGATAATGTCCTATACATTAAGATGCAAAAAGAAGCTGTCATGAACATACAACTTTTTTTTATATAAAGCAATATAGTGTGGTAAGAGGGAGCCCATATCCCACACCGCACAGATCATCCTAAGTCTGACCAGACCAGCGTTACTGGAATAACTTGACTAGGATACCTCTAGCTAACTCCTTCGGGAAGACCCAGAGAGTCTTATTTAGTTGTTATTCCTACCCTGTAGTATTTAACACTTGTTTTGGATGTTTTAACTGTATAGGAACTACCAAATTTCTCTCTTCATATCTTCAAGATGAAATATATGCAGGAGCTTCTGAAAGAGAACTTCAGCCTTTTCAAACTAAAACTCAAATCAACCACCTTTGAAATAAGTTCCCTTGTCCAACCTGCTGCGTACTTTGTCATGTGGAGCTGCCCACTTCACTGCAGGTGTGACAGCATCTGGCACCCTGTAAATCCCTGGCACTCAGATGGGAAGACAGAAGAATGCCAGAGGTTTTTAAAGTAAAATTGCAGAAAACTTCTTTTGCATTATATTACTTGAGACCAAACCAAACCAAACAAAGCTACCATCACCACCAAGAAACAAAACAAAACCCCAAACCAAAAAATAAACCGACCACACAACAACCGTGTCACACACTACAAAATAACCTTGATCTCCTCATTTTCTGGCACTGCTTGGGAGCGCTGTGTCCCTGCCTGTGGCTGGCTGTAAGTTTGGCCACCAGATGGCTTTTCTGGCCTCTGCCAACAGCTACCAAATCACATCCACAAGCAAAGGAAACTTCTGCAAGTTTGCATGTAGCAGCCCAAACCTTACTTGCATATGTGTACCATGACCCTGAAATAAATGGAAGCGTAATGGCCAGCCTAAGAAGCCTAACCCTAGTCAGGGTTAACCCTAAATCTGGTTCAGATCAGAGCAAGGTGTGCCTGTATCCAGATAGCCACATTCAGTTCTGTCTGTTTTCATTGTGGCTTCTTCTGTTTTAGTATTTTTGCTAAGTGTGGAGCGTGTTTGGATGAGGAAAGTTAGGTGGTAAAAGTTATTTCCCCCGTGCCAGATCGTGCAGTATAAGAAAACATGTTCTAAGAGAACCTTTACTTTGACCTGCGCATGTACATGCCAGTCCTATTATGCAAGACCTTGCTGACTGGCCAGATCATAAATCTAATAGAACACTCACAGAGCATTCCCACGCCAGCAGGTGCAGTGGCCATTTTAACACGATAAAATGTTAAGGCAGATTTTGTCTACGTTTTCTAAACCCCCAGGGAGCTCTACAATTCCTAGTCCTACTGAAGCCAACGGATCTTAAGAAAGGAGCATCTCAAAGGTTGAAGTCTCCAAAACTTGAACTATCTTTTCTGTGAACACAGCTTATTTTAAGCTAGAAAATTACAAAGAAAAAGTAAGAATTCAAGCACAGCATTGGCTAATCTGTTTTGAAAATTTTTCAATTTTGATGAAAATGCAACAAGACAAAAGCAAATCTCCCAAATCCTTGAGACAGGCTTCACTGAATGTGGAGCAAAGCTGCACGCAAAACTGCTTTTCTGCAGAGACAAATCAGTTACTTGAAGTTTGTCATAAAAAGTTGTTTTTAATCATTGCCATCCAGGGCAATTGAACTTTAAGGGGAAAAGACCAAGCGATTTTTTAAACATATTCCCTCTTGAGAAGCTTGGAAAGGAGGAAATTGCAGCTGAACTAGAGAGATCCCTTTAAACAAATAGTGAAATTTTATTAGGTGTTCCCTCAGGAAATCACTGTTTCAAAGTCTTACGCTTTTAGCAGTTAAAATCTCTCAGCTACGATGTTCTTGATAATGTTTGCTATGACAACCCACTCGGCTTTTGCTTGCTTAAGCCATCTTACAGAATCAAAGTCCCCACATCCGTTGTAGAAACATCAAGGAAATTCTCAGGTGAAGCTCCTACTCCACTGAAACAAATACCAATTGTTCTGTGCAGTTTAAGACTGCCAGGTTTCACTGTTTAAATCTTCCCATGCTACAGCACAGACCTGCAAACTATCGTCTCTTGTCCCGTAAAGAGCTGCAGAGGCTCAAGCAGACACAGTTCCAGGTAGACACTCTCCCTGGCTTTTTTTTCTTCTAGGAGATTAAAGTATAGAAATAGATAAAGGACAATTTTACTTACTCTCAGACGTCTGACTAGGCACAAGTGCTAGAACAGCCAAAACAGCGACCAGTTTCACATCCATTCCTCCCAGATCCGCGGGAGCAGAGCCACGCAGCACGGACGAGCCGCAGGAACCAACACCTGATGGTACCTCCCGGCTGCCGGGATGAAGGTGACTCAAAGCCCCACCCTGCGTCCCGTGTGGCACTATGGACTTCAGCAGGGTTCTTCTTCTTACCTATAGATGCGTGGTTAGGTGTTTTGCCAGATGGTAAAACGGGCTATTTTTCACCCAGTGCCCCAAGGCGGTGCAGCCTCCCAGCCGTCTCCCAGCCCTCCTCACCGACGAGGCTCTTCGACAACAGAAATGCCGGGAGTAGAAATACTTCAGAAATAAATATTTGCAGGATTAAAGTAAAAGAAAAAAACACTCCCCTGTGATTAAATATCATGAAAGCTAAGCACGTGAACTCGTGGGTCAAACCTGCTGCAGTATGAACAGGCACGACCTCAGAAGAGCCAAGCCATGCACTCACTGCATTTGACCCGTGTGTTTTCAGCCCGTGAAGACCCCGTGCGAGGGCCATGTTGTTCAGCACATCTTGGTCCCTTACTCCCTTTTTGCCCACTGGTAATGCAGGAGCCATGTTGCTCATGAAAAAGCGTCTGCAATGTTTTCGGTGAAAGGCAGCTGGAGAGAAACTGCAGCTGGTGTATCTCCCTCCATTTTTTTCCTGATTCTTTTTTTCTGCAGCCTGTTTCAATAATTTCCTGTGTTATCAGAGGAACATTCAATCTGAACAAACATGTAGCTTTCAGTGGGGGAAAAAAATGCATATTTGGAGGCTGATAATTTCTACAACGCTTCTGTGAGCAACATCAAAAAAGTTTTTTTTCTGACTCGTGCAGGAGATGGTGAAAATTGTCTCTGGGGAAAACAGCTGCTCAGATTTCCTGCTACACTTGACTATGTCACTGGTTGGAATCTTCGAAGCCCCAGGAAGATTACTTGGGTAACAAGCAGTTACTCCAGCACTGCCACTGCAGTGCAGGCTGTCTGCTTTAACCCTTCCCAGGGTTGAACTAGAGAAATCTGCCTAAGCAGCCCCATAACTCTTCAGCCACGCTCACCTTTGCTCTGGCTCGTTACAGCCATTCTTACCATTCCTAAATTTCCAGAACATGAGACAGAAAAACTTGCTAACCTCAGGGACTTTAATCTACACTTACACTGTCCCAACACCAGTTTTGCAATTCCATCTAATAATAAATTAATACAGTGCAATCAAACTTCCTGGCTATCACAGTTTCACTTCATAGCTGTTGGTTTCTGCTTGACATTGTTATCTACCAGGATAACAGAACGGGGCAAATGCAGAGCACTACACTTTCAAATGGAAGTCTACTGTTAAGAGGATAAAAAGTAGTAGATAATTATATACGCTGTTTAAAGTACGATTTCGGGGAAGTAATTTATGTTGAAATCAACAAGCTGATTCATTGTCACCATTTAGTTACAGTTTTAGAGGCCTGATACAGATTACAAAAGTCTCACTGCAGCAAGATTATGGAGTACGGGGAGCTGTGGCAGCGATTGGCATAGGGGGAGAAACCAAAGCACTCCAATTTTTAAGGCGGGTTCCTGCGGTGACAAGTCCAAAGTGTTCCCAGGTGGTTTTTCAGACCCACACACATTCTGTGTTCTCAGAAATGCAGAGTAAATACAGATATCAACAGGTATTAATTTCTCCGCTGCTGTCAACAAACTACAGCATGCTGAATAAAACTTCTTCAGTCACATCACTCAGTTTGAGCTGAAGTTTTACATTGTGAGTTCCCTCAGAGTTCATTATGTCATTTATGGGTCCAAAATAAAATAAATGTCAACCTGCTTCAATGGGAAAGTGCAGTAAGGAAACTATGATTATGTCAGACCCGGAACATGCTTTCTACTTTATGGAGGCTATATAATGTGTCAACACTTTAAAATGCTAAACCTATTAGAACAGGACAAAGCATAAACTGAGGAAACAACTCTGTTTTATGAGACTGAGAAATTAAAAATAAAAATAAAGCCAGGGAACAATAGCAAATATTGTGCTGTAGCTCCACATGAACGTGCAGGCAGCCATCCAGCTTACAAAAGAAGAACAAGTTACCCAGAAATTATTTTCCAAGAATTCCACTGACATAGTTGACAGTGGCATTAGTTAGAAGTACAGCTAAAGGAAAGTGAAGTTTTATTGACATATTGACTTGGATTGCATTCAAAATGCAAGTGCAAACCTGCAGGCAGAAAGCGTTGCAAATGTGAAGGTAGTCATTCTTCTACCCTGAGAAACAAAGCAAACCCTTGTTTTAATAGTTTTTTAAGTTCTACTGTTTATTTGTGAACGTGGGACTGCTGGAAAGGCTAAAACTGACAGCTCTTTTAATATAAGCCTTCAATTTTTGAGTAGAGGTTACGATTGTAACAACTTCTACGTTCAGATGCATTGTAATATAATGCCTTCAGTTATACATACCTTTCTCCAGTTACTCAAGCAGAGGCAAGAGTAAACTGTCCTTCTTTAACCCACTCCTTGCCCTCAGACAATCTTCTTTTGCAAGAGCAGTGCTGATTACTGAAGATGACTAAAACCACTGGCTAAATTTGTTAAAGCAGGATAATTCATGTTAAAACAATATGGGATCATCGCTGTCCCCAGCACGACTTGATTTGACAAAGGCTTCTGACATACTCACAGATGCAATAGGCTTATCTGTTACCTCAGTACTTACTATTATTCTGTAAGTGTTTCATAATAACCAACTTGCAAGAAGAGATATATTTTTTCCTAGACTGGCTTAAATCAAGAATGGACAGAGGACATAATTTACAATTATACTTCGGACTTCCTAGAAGTGTCTCCATTTGTTTGCGCAGGTATCAAAATCCCAAACTGTGACCTCTTCAGATGTCCCCTATTCTAGCGTGCATCAGCCGGCCCTGTGCCTGCCGTCAACTCCAATACATTAAAATTCTCAGCATAACTCCCATTCAGCCTTCTGCACGCTAGAAATNAAAAAAAAAGAAAAATTTGAGCTGTGAACATTTTAAATGGTTAATGCACTTGCTAAGAAGCAAGCCAGCCAGACTCAGTCCTCTGCCCGAGAGGGAGGGCACAGACACACACGCTTCTCAGGAAAGCTCCCCTGACAGACAGCCAGGGCCTCAGCGGGGTATATTTTACATTTGGCACTAAATCTTACTGATACATAGAACAGAGGAGAAACTTGAGGAGGGACTGGAGCACCCGTTTCACTCCCTTCAGGTGGATGTCCCCACAAGCAAATGAAGCTCTCACGCTCCTGCAGTGCTCAGCCTCCCCGAGAGCTGAAAGGCCCGTCCCAGACTGAGCTTCCTGGCACCTGGGGCTTGTAGGGCATGGGCTTCTCACTCCCTGACCATTAAATTACGATAGAATAGGCTGAAAGTTGAGTTCTCTGGTAGAATGCCGGTTTTTATCCCGAAGAAGAGGCTTTACACGCCAAGAAGACAAAGGTGCCAGCTCTGGCTGCAGTGCCAAAATTGCAGAGAAATACCTAGTGTTTTTTACTGGCCATTTCAATAAAATTTTCATTACAGATATTCTGAATTCAGTTTGAAGCAGCTGACTCCTTCCCTGCACCCCTCTCCACCCCCCACTACCTAAGAGCCAGGCATTTTACCTGGAGGTGCATTTACTGGATTTTATCTCTTGCTGTGGTAGTAGCTACCATCACCAATGGAAACAGCACGGAGAAAGCCACCACCACTAGTACACAGCAAAAGGGATCATTCCTCACGGGACAGCACTTTGGAGGCCAGACCACGAGAGGAGGAGAGGATGCTGTGGGACAGGTGTGAGCAGAGACGAGAAGCTGACTGGCATTCAAAAGAGAACTGAAAATCTCTCTGAAGTGAGAGCGAAGAGGAAGATTTAGGCTGATAAAGTTCTGTGACTCTGTTCCTCTGTGAAGGCAATGACGGCAGCATGGAAATGCTGCTGGCTAGAGAATGAGAGGCAGACACCCAGAAATCCATCACTGAAGAAGCAAGGAGTACCATTTGATAGAAACCATGTTAGCATCATGTCGCAGATGTTGAACCGTTCTGGGAAGTCACGTCTGAGCAGAACCCCAGGATTCGCCTCAACAACTTTATTTGAGACTGCCATGGAGCACATCCTTGCTGATGAACTGGAACGCTTGGCTTCCAATGGCATGTTCCTATCATTTGAGATAGCCAAATTATAACCCTTTCCATATCTCCAACACAACATTTAAAAGTTGACATAATGTAGCATTAAGAAAAGAACCTCGTTGATTGTGCAAGCGAGCAAAAGGAGAAAATGAAGAACCTTCCCTTCTCAATCTCTGTTTTTAAAGAGTCAATCACAATTTAGAGGAGGACCACAAGAGGTGTGTTGAGAGGATTTGCGGGTGCTGAAGAGAAAAAATGGCAGATGTCTCGCGTGGTTGGCTTGCTCAGGAGAAAACCTGATGCTGAGATACACGAGCAGGAAATAAGTACAATGGGATTTCTAGAACAAAGACCACTAATTCTGCATGCTTCTTTATTATTTAGAAAATAAAAATATTTTCGTGACTACATAGCTTAGTCGTTCTTGCAGACCAAGTAAAAAAATGTGATGTTTACATCAATTGCCCACACGGCCTCTTCCCAAATCTGTCTCCCAAAAGACTTCTCATGATAGAGCTGAGTGCCAAAGATCAGGTTCCCCTAAGTTTTGGACTCTTTTTTTGTCCTAGGCCTTAACTGACTTTTTGAATGAGGAAGCGAGTCTGTTATTTTTACTCCAAAAGGCAAAAAAACGAAATGAGGACAGAAGGTCTATTCACAAACATCTGATCAGTGAAAGCTCATGCCCTACAGGGGCAATATCTGACCAGAGAGATCAGCGGTCTGGTTCAGCATGATGCTTTTCCTCTAACGTGCTTCTCCAGACTCCTAAAAAGCTTGGTGTTTGCTTTCAGGACATGTATTCTGAGCACCTCTTCTGATCTCCCTGTCTTTTAAAAATCAACATTGTACGTATAGAGAGATAACAAAAGTGAGAAGTGTTCAATGGAAACTCGGTAAGTCAAGTTTAAAAATAAGGTTGGTGCTCTTTTCTTCCAACACAAATAAATACACAAATATTCTGGTCTTACACTTCGGCCGAAAACATGTTTACGGTCACTAGAGACTTACGCAGGGATGAGCGCAAACATAACCGGGAACGAGGTTATACTAACACGAGGCTGCGTGGAGCACATGCAGCACGTTACATCAACGCATGAGGATCAACAGCCTTGCACCCATTTTACAGGGAACAAATGTGATTCTCTCTCTTTCCTGACCCAAATTCACTGACCGTTGCAGTGGCTTGTGAAGTCATTGTTAACCCTGAACTATGATCTCTTGCAGCCCTTGTCTATACCAGGAAATTAAATTTTGCCTTATAAACCATCATGCCCACGTTACATTTTTGTTACTTAGCTAGCACTGAGATTTTTATACAACTTCACATGATCTCACATCTGCCAGGTAACAAGTATCCCCCCTCACAGCTCTGAGGCTATGATGTACTCTTCAGTCTCACATAGTATACTCAGTTTTTCATTCAGAGTTGAACTCAAATTTTCTTTATGCCCAACATAGGTATGGAAACTGGGGAAGATGAAAAGGAGCTCTAAGACTTCTTTTATGCTTCTCATAGCCTGGGCTAAGAAATAAGAGGGTATCTCTAACGAAGGATCTTCCCTTTCTGAATGGACCCTGTGACCCACTGACCACAAAACAAGAGCAGCATGTTTTCACCCCAAGTCATTGCATACGTTTTCTATAAATGTCCATCCTGGACATCCTGGGGAACAAGATGCTGGAAAGCAGCTCTGCAGAGAGGGATCTGGGGGTTCTGGTCAATGGCAAGTTGAACATGAGCCAACAGTGTGCCCTGGCAGCCAAGAGGGCAACCGTGTCCTGGGTGCATCAAGCACAGCATTGCCAGCTGGGCAGGGAGGTGATCGTCCCGCTCTGCTCTGCACTGGTGCGGCCTCACCTGGAGCACTGTGTGCAGTTCTGGGCAACACAGGATAAAAGGGATATAAAGCTACTGGAGATTGTCCAAAAGAGGGCTATGAAGTTGGTGAAAGGTTTGGAGGAGAAGCCGTATGAGGAGCAGCTAAAGTCACCTGGTTTGTTCAGCCTGAAGAAGAGGAGACTGAGGGGAGACCTCATCACGGTCTATGGCTTCCTCACAAGGGGAGGAGGAGAGGCAGGTGCCGATCTCTTCTCTTTATTGACCAATGACAGAACCCGAGGGAATGGCAGGAAGATGTGCCAGGGGAGGTTTAGGTTGGACATTAGGAAAAGGTTCTTCCCCCAGAGGGTGGTGGACACTGGAACAGGCTCCGCAGGGAGGTGTCACAGCCCCGAGGCTGACAGTGTTCAAGAAGAGACTGGAGAACACCCTCAGACACACGGTGTGAACTGTGGGGTTGTCATGTGCAGGGACAGGAGTTGGAGTCGATGATCCTTGTGGGTCCCTTCCAACTCAGGACATTCTATGATTCTACAATCCTGTTTCAGGAGCTGCCAGGTAGCTTGGCAGATGTGGGGAAACTCACCATGTAACGAGTGTTCATCCAAAACAGCTTCTTCCCTGCACCTTTTCGATCTTTTTGGTTCTTTTTTCCCAGAATGGCAAAAAGGAATGTCAATATATAGCTCCATCATACATTGCGACGAAACAGTACTTCAACTGGGTTAATTTCTACTGCCTCATTTGTACAAAATCCAATATGCCCTGCTTTTGAAAAAGGCTACACTTTAACAACAATGGGAGACATATATAGTAAATTTTTGAACAGTAAAATGACTCATGAGCTGGCTATAGATCCCCCCTGTCCTCCTCTATGGTTTCACTGTCTGTGGAAAATCTACTTGACAATTTAAGGAGGAAAAAAAAAAAGCGTGGGGCTATTCCTGGCAGTTCTTTTTGGAATACCAGATCTATGAGTTTCACAAGTCCAAGGGGTATGGGAAATGTCAACATTTTGAAAAAAGGAGTAGTAATTTGCACTTATTAGTTGTAATTTGCACTTATTAGTTGTAATTTGCATTTATAAAGTCCATTACTTGAAGCTAAACAAGATCAGAATCACTTCCTCTATTTTAATCCTCTTACAGTTAAATATCTACACAATATAAAACAGATTATTTATACCGTAAGACTACTTGGGCAAGGACTGTCTTATTGTTACACAACAGTTAACACAATGGGTGACTGGCAACTTCCTGGAATACTCAGAACAAATAAATTATTAATAAATTTGCCTGCTTCTGCAGCTCTCACTCATACCAGGAAGGGCTTTGATTGCTGCATTTGGCCTGCTTTTCTTCTGAATTCCACTTCAAGTAATGTGATCACGAAGCATTCCTAATTTGCAATAAAGGTTACACCATGAAATGTGCTCAGTGAACCAAGCTCATCTCTCTGCCAACAGGTGGAGGCTGCACAGGTGTAATAGAGTAAAATTCGATCCAGTAAAATTCACAGGAACAAATCTGCGCTCAAATCTCTCTCAGGTGATGTTAACCACTTGAAGTTGGGCAGGTAAATACTCTATTTTATTTAATCTCTCCCACATTCGGGTACCACTGACTGTATGTCGCCAGTTAAAGATGGGCCACCCTGACTTGTCCACTCCCTCAGAGATTCAGTCTTTGGGTTGCAGAGAGAAACAGACAGGAACAAGAGACAAATCCTTGCAGTAACGGCTGACTGTCCTTCCCAGGGGTGGTTCTGTGCCCTCCAGGGGACATTATACACACTCTCTCCCTGACATTTCTTTCACTGCCCTTTTTTCAAGTTATCCAGTAGTTTCCAGTCCGTCAAATACTTGGATGGAAGAAGGGATCCTGCACATTTGTATTTGTTGGCTAACTTGGGGGAGGGAGATTATTTACGTTGGCAAGTGAACATGGTATCTTAGTTCCTCAATGCTATTCCAAAGCCTATTTCCTGGCATTGGAAAGATGTTTGCAATGCTCTCTTCTTGTAGTTTTAAAACCTGAACTATTTCATCACTTTAGCTCAGCTAGCAGGAAGTGACTGATAGATATCACTTAACCATGAACCTGCAAGCTATTATAGTAATTACAGAATTTGAAACAAGCTCCTCTCTATAGCAGTCTTTTTCTTGAAAAACTACTTTTCATCCTAACTTTCCCCAGCCAGCCCTACTTCTTCAGCTTTGAAGAATTTATCTTTGAACACACTTATCTGGCTCAGCTTCCCCACTTGTTCTCATAAGACAATAAACCCTTTCTTTTTTTTCCCCGCCATAAACTAATTAGGGACCTAGTGAGACTGGGTGATGCTTATAAAGCACTTTGGAGATAAACATGAAACACTACCATGAGGAGAGTCATGGAGATAGGAATACTAGAGGAAAGAAAACAAGTGTCAGATAAGAAATTTTATGTCAATAAATTATGAAGGGATATACCATTTGATAGCATTAAAACATATTTTACGCATGTCATAAAACACCTGTTCAACTGTTCTGATTTTGAAAGCCAGCAATTAACTCCTCCAGAAGGCTGTGTGTAGCTCTGCAAGCGCTTTCCTTCTCCATGAAGCAGGCTATTCAATTATTTCTAAAGGCCTGCAAGTATCGGTTACTTTGGGATAGAAAGTAAGCAGTAATAGTAAATGTATATGTAATATACATTTGTATTTGTAATATGTATATGTAATATGTATATGTAACATGTAATATGTAAATAGTAAATGCCCTTTGTAAATATGACAGGAGAGTGTTTTCAAACAATGTCTTCAACACAAAGTATTCCGCTGCATTTTTTTTTCAGGTCTGGATATAGTACAAACTTGGAAAATTTTAGTAGAAGCTGCTCTTATTGCGTAGAGAAAATCAATGTTTGTTACCTCCGTGGATGTAATCATGTCAGTGTCCCAAATCAGCTGGAATCTCAACTGAAAACCAAAGGTTTTATCTCCATCAATAAAGTAACTCCTGCCAGGGAGACCGGAGCGATATCCTGGCATAAGGAAATACCACCAGTGCCAGGGAAATAACGTGTTCTCTATCTTCAATCAATACTACTACTTTTAAGAGATGCTTCCTGCTCTGTTGGTATCACATTATCAAGAACGACCTGGGAACAGAGCATTCTGCTATGATCGTGCAGCTCACCTTCACCTGTGCACTTGAAACCTTTCATCTTTCATGTAAGCCTGAAGTACGTGTACACGATGTGGCAACGCAAACAAAGTCAGTGGAACGCCAGTCCTTCTGCAAGCTAGGCAGGCAGAGTAACTGGCTGAAGAAAAAACTGGAGCAAAGGAACTCTGTCTTCAATGCTTTTCCATTAGCCTATTGTATGACATCAGTTGCTTTCTTCCAGAGGAGATGCGTCTACAGCCTGTTGTGTAAGCAGTCTGGAGGGATTCTGATGAAATATTCAGTGTACGCCTAGTCCAAAGCATTTTCCGTATTTTGTTGAATACCTTTGATAACCATGATAGGTGAATGTGAAAGCGTGCCAAAGGCAAAACAGTTGTACTCAATGCTTCCAAACCCTTTTATCTGTTTGCTATAAAGGGGGAAAATGCTCACACTCTTGATGACTAACAAGATATTGCTGCTTTTGCAGAGCTAATTCATGCAACAGAGAAGCCAAGAAATGTGCCAACATCCATCCCACTGAAATAGACAGCAAGAATATACTTTCTTGTTATTCAAGTCACAGCCAAGCCGATTTTCTCATCTGAAATGAGTTTTCAAGAAATTTGATCGTTCAACAAGACTTTCAGTGGCGGAAGTCCACTGGGGAAAAACTCTTCTTCTGAAACTCAGGATTTCCTTTTTCACGGAAGCAGGTTTTAACACCCACGGAAACCGCTGAAGCATGGGACCCTACACACCCCATACTCGAGCCATGGTTTTCTCTAACACTGCAGCACTCCTCCTTTGCACCAAGCATGCAGATGACAGCAGCAAGTACAACCCACATCTCCTTGGTAGCACTGGAGAGTGATATCAGAGGTTTCTAACTGCAATAAATATTTATCATTACAACAACAGGTGATCAGCTTTTATATGTTGCCATTCAGAGAGACTGACAGTACCTAGCCTAAGCTCTGCTCTGGGATACACAAGCAGAGCCCCTTGTAAGTCAACTTTCAAGGGAGAGAGAGATGCAATCTTTGAACAAATTTTACATCCCTAGCCCTGGAGCTAAATCAATTTTTTTTTTTTTTTCCAAATAAATGTAAACTGAAGGAAAGACTTAGCACTGAAAATTTCAGACATGATAAATACACTAACTGCAATTGTTAAATCTTTTAAAGAGAAACTCCTAGCTTTGGCCAGGTTTTTATTTTGAGAAAGAAAATAGTCTAATTTTACAACGAATGTTTTTTCTGCATTTTAAAAGTTACAATTGATTTTAAAAAGCTGATCATTGCTTTACTGAAATCCGTTGGTCTAGAAGTGATGTTAAGTGCCTCATGAGGACTGCCTTTAGTTGTTTCATTTTTTCATGTTATGCTACATGTCACAGAATCTTCTGGATAACATACTCCTTGAAGAGATTGCTTCCTTCTCCAGAAATAGGAAATTATGATGAATGCTAAGAAGACAAGTCCAACCTACAGTCCCAATTTTAGTCAGCTGCCATCTAGTTAGTACAACCTACGGTGACTAGAATGCAATTGTGCGCACCAGAAGAAGACATCTTTTTCAGGAAGAGGTAAATCACATTTTAAGCACAACTGAACAGACTCACTAGCTGCACACCGAATACGAAGAGACTCTCTGATGTTTTGCTGTGAGACAGAAGTTCTGCCATTCAGTTTGCTGAACCCAGCTGAGGCATTTGTGTCAGGCACGTTGATGCAGAATAATTCTTTTCATCCAACCTGATGTAAGTTAAGCACCGGAAGAGTGCAGGAAACACTGCTGATGTCTCTGTAGCCATATAAAATTACCAGCAAGACCACCTGGTCAACATTTACATAGATAGGTAAACACAAGATACATGATCCAAGATGTACAAGCACGTTAAACTGGTTTTACTTTGCAGAAAAAATTTATAAATAAATCATGTTCATACATTTTTATGGTATGGAGCTGTAAGTGCATTCGCTTTGCTTATTTATGTTTAATGTACAAGGCACAGAGAACATTCAGCCAAAAGATGCGGCAAACTACTAGAACTTGCACATTAACAACACACGTCTAGAAGAAGGGAAGATCTCTCTCTCTCCAGGGACTAATGAAACAAAAATTACTTGTGCTATAAGGTTTTCCTAGATAGAGTATTCTGTATCAAAACTCCCCAAGCCCCAACCATGCTTCCACAGTAAGACTAGGAAATAATAGATTGCTTGTGTCAATATCTTGTATACAGCTAAATGGCCAAAAAGACACAGATGGTTTTGTTGAAAATATATTAATAAATTTGATAAATGTATTGATAATTTACTACTTGAACATTACAGTAATAATTTGGCCCAGAAACACTTCATATTTTTAGTGCAGTCAGTCATCACAAAATTTGCTTCTAAGTTGTTGCCAGTACTATATAAAAATAAGCTGGTTTTTTTTGGCTATCAATAATTTAAACTGAAATGTAAAAGCAAAACTAGCAGCCTTACAACCCTGTAAATTCTTTATCCCACTGTTATGTCTGCTATATTTGGTTTAATTTCTTTCCCATAGTTCCTGTACCAGAACTCAGAGCTACCAGCTTATTCAGTTCATCTGTAAAAATTGTTGTGGAGGAGTGGACAGCAGATCAAGGAAACTACCCCACACCAGTCCAGGAACCCTTACCCAATGTTACGCAATTTTTAATGGAAAAACTACCAAGATCAAAGTAAGACTGAATCCCCTTGGCAACATGAGGAAGACTCCAGGGACATCAGTAACATTCCTTGGACAAAGGAACTGTTTTTGTGGTGGATATGGCAACAGCATATGGTCCGACTTGGTCAATTACCCCTGAAAAGTTTCAGCATACAAATTCATTTTCACACAGATTGTTCACTCATATTTACTAATACAAATGTTTACAGTCAATTCATTTTGATTAAACAAATCTGTTTTTACAAACTGCTTAGAAATCTACTTAACATTTCCATCAAAAGGAGTACAACATAATTTATTTTCTAGTTTTCAATATTCTGAAGATTTCCTTAACATTGCATTACAGCATTTTTGCTAAGTAGTAGCATACTTGGGTTTCCTAGTCATTGTGACAAATACTCCTTACCCCAGGACAATTCAATATAAAATTAGGTTAATCAAATGGAAAATGACTATATAAACATCAAAGGAAATATCAGTGTGTGATATAAATGAGTACTATTTATCTTTAATAGTGTGTTTATGTTATAAGTAACATAAACCAGTTCTACAATACAGCTTTCAAGTTGTAATTCAATGTAGAGGATGTAAAATTTGGGGAATTTGAAGAAATGACTGAAGGCACCAATTTATTAAACTGAGGAACAGTGTTACTACTGTTTGGGTTTGGTTGTTTGGTGTTTGTTGTTTTTTGCATTTGTTTTTTTGTTTTTTTGGTTTTTTTTGTTTTTTTTAATGAATGCAAAGGGTACTTTAATCTGACAGTTCTTCCGTTGTTTCAATGCAAGGTCTGCCTGTAGCAGGGAAAAAAAACCCAGCTTGTGGACTCAAAACTACCAGTTGATCAAAGCCCATGCTGTGTAGCACAACACAAAAATTCTTCTGCCCTGAATAAATTTGCATAACTGATGGAATTTAGATTGGCTCAGTTACTCAAAAAGCAATGTACTCTTCTGATGCATTTCATCATTTAGCTTCATACTGACAGTAGGTGATGGAATATAAATACATGAGTTCAAAATTAAGTATGTACTATCATTTACTTTGGACTGAATTTTAACCTCTTCCCTCTCTCTCTTTCCGTAACTTTACTTACATTACTAGAGGAAATGTTCTTCTGATAATAAGCTAATTCCAATGGCCTGGTTGTTAAAATTATTTCAGTTTAATTCAAATTCACCAGCATTTTCCTTGGAGCATGGCATAAATTAGAAATAACCAATTAAAGGCACATGATACCATATACTTCACTGTAGAAAAAAGTGGTACCAGTAGTCATGTGAAAATACAGATTACATTTTAAAATAGAATATAAACTGACAGAAAACGTATTAACTCTTTCTGTTAAGGCTACTAGGGAATTAGGAGAAATTTTATCTTATTTCCAGGGGACTGGGGAGAAGAAACATTCTAACATTTTTCTTTTAAATTGGCAATTATTAGTACTGCTTTTTACGACAGCGATTCACTAAAGCAAGAGAAAAAGCAGCAGAGTTCTAATAAAAAGTAAGGCAGAAAACCCCTACGCTTTCTTCAACTTTGTAAGTACAACTTGAAAATAGATGGAAAAAGTTTAGATTAGCATACTAAATGAACCACTGAAATAACTAATATTTAAGTGATATGTATCACATATTGCACACAAAAGTATTAGCTTGAGTTTGTTAACCATTTTTTCTGTAATTCACGTGCTTTTTATACTTCACATTTACTATTCACTGTAATGCATGCAGTAAAGCACAAATTCATTATGTTTTCAGTATCTTGGTTTATTTTTGCTGTGGTTTTGCTACACGTGGCAGGTATCAGTGCATAGTTGGAAATACCAATGAATTTGAAATGTACATGAAATACTGGTAAGGAATTGTTAGGCAACTCATTCTAATAGGCAGGTGTATCTCCTAGATGACATGGGCTGAAAAAAATCCTTAACTTCTCCCTTGTTGTCTAATCTGGCTACCCACAAATTACAGCATTATGTGCAACATGTCCTTTTACCTTGAAAAGTTGTCAATGGCCTGAGCTAAAGTTGCTTAAATCTCAGGAAGAAGCACGAGACTGTCTGGAGGGAGAGAGAAAGAAGTCATGTCACAAGTGCTTGCTACCTTCCTTAATACATTTCTAAGCGGTGTTGACATATTGCTGTGGTAGAACAGGTGTAAGAACACGACCAGAAAAATATTGTTTTGAAATATAGCTGAAAATTATTGTAAAACAGTCATCAAAAATGCTAGAAATGCAGAGAAAGAAAACACGTTTTTAAACTACTGATGATGTACCCATTAACTGATCCTTAAATGTAACTAGAACAGTACAGTACCAATTGTAAGGACTGTTGGTGGACATACAGCTACCAAAAATGCTACAGCTACAATCTAAAAATGAGACAGTGCAATTCTCCACGTGTTCCTATATACATTTCCCTTTGCAGCAAATCTGGATAAAGGACAAAAACATACAAAGAAACAAGAATACTGGAAATTTTCTACATCGGTTTAAGTGTTCCCTTATTGCACAAAATATATTCATTATTGGCATTTCATTATCTATAGCTTAAAATACAGGTTAGAAGTAAATGAACGAGCAACGCTCCTTCTCTACTAGACCATCACGCCTTTGGATAAAACCTAGTTCCTGCTCTGAGGGCTCTAAAGCAAGGTATTTCTGATGTAGTTTCTGGGAAACTTTTACATACTGTAACAGACAGAAACCCATGCTATAAGAATAATCCTTTAAGGAATGTTCTGCTTTTCCAATCTTCTTTCCAAGAAAAAACCTTTTAATTAATTTTATAACAAAAGCTATATAGGCCCGCTGTACTGTCAGACAAGTTTCCATAAGCATGCACTTCTAACATAAAAAACAAATAGGGCAGAGACTATTCTTGTCATGGCAAGGCACATTTTAAAAGGGTGAAACACTTCCCATAATTAGCTTACTGTGCTGCAGAGAGTTATTAGCACTTTGTAGCTGCAGAAGGTCTCTGGTAGCCATTAATCCAGCCATCTCAGTTAATATTTTCTGTAATTTTTTCGTACTTTATACTAACATACATTTACTAATGTAAATGTAGTACGAACACTTCACTGAATCTTTGCACCCTTCAATAACTTAAGTTCAGCACATGCTACCCTATATATGCTCTTCCATAAAAATAATCCCCTTTAACAGCTTTTCATCAAAAACTGGAATAATTAAGGCCTCATCTCCTTCATGGGCAATGGAATGCAATGAATAAAAAACTAACAACTATTAATAGACATTTCTCAGCTTGTATACTGAACTAGACAAGAGCTTAATATTTACTTTGTGATTTTTTCTGATAAATTACTATGTTATGAACCTGCAACATAGTAACATTTTTCCTTAAGCAACTTATTTATGAGGAAATTTCTATTTCTGTATACTCATAACAACGAATTTCCTTTTATAATAATAAGGATGATATTGCTCTTAATGGAAAATGCTGCTTACGATTACAGTAATAAGGTCTTTAAGCAAACTCACATCTGGAGGAATATTGATTCTCTTAATCTTCCTGAATCTTCCCTAAAGCTTATGTTTTACTGTAATAAATAAGTTTGCCTTCACACAATCCTTAAATATTTGCTAAAATTCCTTACTTCCAAATTAAATAATTAAATTAGTATATTTTTAAGATTAAACAATTTGGCCAACACATATAATACTGCAAGCAAATTATTTTCTCCTTTCTAACCACAAATTATCTGCAAGTTGAGTATCAAGCAACTCTAGAGAAACAGAGTTTAGTAGAAACACTATATGACAGCAGTGTTCAAAGAGGTGCAGATACACAGTTGCTCATTGTGAAATACAAACAGCATTTCTTTTAAAACAGTTGAATACAAGAGTCCAGCAGGAAAACAAGGGAACAGTGATCAGATGAACACCACTATGACAGCAGAATGTAATGTAATTACTACAGAGAGAGACTAAGTACTCTATAAATCAGCTAGCTATGCATGAACTAAAATGGAAGACCATGTATTTTACAAGGGGAATGTACAGATATAAAATTATTACCACTCATTAAATAGGTTTCTGTGACCATAAAGAAGTAACACAGGAGCTGTAACTGGCTCCACAGGCTTAAAATGCATACCTTGGAAGTCATAGGAAACATAAGGAAAACACTTCAGTGATAAACAGACAGCTTATTTAAGTGCCAATACAAACAACCTTTAAGAGCAATCATTCTTATACATCAATGTGGATTCCATGTTTTATAGACATTAATTCTCTAGTGCCTGTTAAATACATAATAAATGAACATAGATGAGGTAAAGATGCTGTAATTGCCACATACAGCCAATATGGCAAAGGAGGAGTTTTTCCAAATGGGCAGATCCAGAGGCCATGACGAATCCCATCACGGACATGATGAGAAGTCCAGGATATGAACAACATCCAGGGAAGAAAGCACCATGAATCCTTAAGCCTGAAAAGGTGCATAATAAACTTTAATGTCAGAGCCACAACAGGAATCACAGTAGAACAATGAAGAAGTGGTCTCTGTGGAAGAGTCAGAGCAGCCTGCAGGAAAGAAAAATAAAATTGGCAATGGCTACAATCGTGACAACAAAACAAATGTTTAACGGATGTTTACAGTGCAGTATCATGTGGCTAAGTGGAAGGGCAAAGGAAAACAAACTGGTCTTTTCCAGTGTAGTAGGTCAAAATCAACAATATGATTATTTAGATGTATGAGAGCGGTGTGCTGCCCTGTCTCTTACATTGTGTGATATGAGTCATGCATCCTACTTGCATTACCAATGGCAAAACAGGGAGGGAGAGGGATCAGGCAGCTATTTGTCATATCATCATGTGGCATACAGGAACTTGTAGTCTGCTGCACTGATTATATTTCATTTCAAGACAATGAAATGGAAAACAACCATACAATACACCTGAAATATTTAATATACTTTACTTGAAATACTTCATGTTTTAATGGCCTTTATTTTCAAAAACACATCCTGTGTTATATACTACAGTTAGCTGCCGTGAGGTTGTTTTAGTTGGACAGTATTGAAAACAGAACACTAATTTTCAATACAACAAAAATATTAGCTAAGTTACATGTATTTTTGTTGCCTTGATGAAGTATTCTTTATGGACAGGCAAAAGACAAGTTCAGAAACCAACACCTGAACTATTTGTGACTTGTATTTTTATATCCACAACTTGTTCAACGTTAACTCGGTGAAAGCCTGATATTTGGTTTTAATTAAGGTGAATGTCTAGGTAACGACATTAAATTTAGCTGTCTTAGGATAATTATCAATTTAATATATATACTTGGAAAAATATTCCTGATGTACCTACCAGCAACAGCTAGAACTATCTCCACAAAGACAGTAAAAAAGTTAAATAATAATATTTTTGATTTCTAAACAACGAAGAAGTACATTCTTGTTCCTGTAAGCACAGGAGAAATGATAGCAAATTACGAAAGGATCTATACAGGTGCTAATGTAATATCAACTGGTTCAATTCAGATACCGGTTAACATTTGAAAAGACTGCAAAAGGCACCAGAGATGTACTCTTGGCACTTGATAGTGCATCTGATTGTTATGTTGAACACATCCCTCACTCCCTCTACTGCAGAAAGCAAACAAAAGCATTGCCACAAGACACCAGCCAGCAACCCATTAGTACTTCAGTTGTGTTAATTGTTGCAGAGTTCCACAGCTACGGTATCTGACAGTGGGACTCTGGGATAGCTTCATCAAGTTTTCACGGATAATTTAGACACGGCTTGGAACTCTGTCTTCTCTGTAAGAAACTCTGATGTAGCCTTAGCCTGAGATGGAAACTTACGGACTACCTTGGAATTTAACAGCCTGTGCTTTAAACCAAAGCCAACACAAAAAGGGCTGCAGAAAGCTTTGCTCTGTTAGCTTCCCACCATGTGCTTGTCCATGACTCCTTCAATTGGGTGACAGGATTGAAAAAGCCCACAAAATGTCTCAACAACTTTTACTGTAATGGTATGGACTCAACTCCATAAAGTCGGTGCAAATGGTACATTTTCTACAACTTCATTTCTGTTTCATATAAGCAGATTGTCCACAGATCGAAGTCGAAAAATCTTGTGATGGTGAAATTATTTATTACCTACCCTACCAAGACAGATTTTTGTTACTGTCAGCAAGAGCCTAGAAAGTCCATATTAGCCTAGTTTTGAAAACCATTTTGGCAGATACCCTATTGTCTGGTCACTATTCGTGCACTTTGAAAAAATCAGTGGCAAAGTCTAAGCAAGTCTCTTCCCTCTGCCTTACGGAGGTTAGGTGCCAACAGGAACACAATGAGTATGGAGAATCTGAATGATATGTATGGAATTTATCAGTATTAGTGCCAATTTTCATCCAGTTTCAGGGAGGTGATGCATAATTTTTTTTCATACAGAATTTTAGATGGCAGGCTTGTTCATACAACAAAGCTGAGCACTCAATTTTAGCAAAAGAAAACCCTAATTTGTAATTGCAGTAGTAATTAGGCTTCTGAAATGCTGTTGCCCAAGTTGTCACAGAAGAATAGTCTGTTTTCTCTTTTACATTCTGTAACTAGAAGAATATTTACATCTTTGAGTTGCCAAGCCCAAGAGACAGAAGTAGTTCTACTTGGCAACATAAGCTGTTATCCTCTCTCTCCTAACAAGCAAATTTGTTTGTCTTCAGAAATCACTAGATATAAAAAAACCAAACCAAACCAAACCAATATAGTACAAGACTCTGTTGTGTTAAACCTCCTGGAAAAAGATGATCACTGTTTGGGTAGATTTAGGGGGATGCCCACCATAAGACACCAGGCTGCAGCTGCAAACAGAATTCATTCACAATACAAATCAACTTTCCATTTGCCTACATGTTCAATCAGGTGCAAGATCTTCTTGAAGATCCTGCTCCTCCAGCCTCTCTCATAGACTACAATGAGCAGCTGCAGACAGGGGACAACAATCACATGCAAAAGAACCTAAGCAAACTCTTTGCTTCAATGCTCAAAGTGACACCACAGAATATATGTAACAACATGGGCTCCCCCACTCATATTCTGTGATGCTTAAAAAAGCCTGAAGTCTTTACTTTTGAGGCTGATCTATAAATTCAATGTTAAATTAATTATGTGTGTGCAAAGCTAATTCCCCAATTCCAGAAACACTCCTGTGCATCCCAGGTCAGTCACCAGTGGCACATTAACCAGCAAAGTTATCTATGTTTGCTGGCACAATCTTGTTTGCCACCGACTGCATTCTCAACATTTTTAGAAGCTGCTGCCTCTTGGGTAGCAAGCTAGCAATTTCTGCATGTCTGTTCTGCAACATCAGTGTTTGGGCTGTAACCCTGGGGGACACTGGGAGCAGCCCATCACGCTGTTCTTGTTTATCAGCAATGCTGAGTACAATGGCAGGCTGCAGTAACCTTCACCTTTAGAGCTAGTCAGTGAGACAGATTATTCAAACACTGATTCTTAGATTCTTCTACACTTGTGTGTATATAATACACAGTAAAAACTACATGGAATACAAAGAACTAGAAATTCTAAGTGGCAAGGTCTTTGTAGACTTTATATTTGTTGCAAAAATTATGTGGGCAAAAGGGCAGATCACATGCTACTTGGTACACAAGTATTTATCAGAGTAAACATATAAATACCACAGGTGACTATTTACCCTGAATACTCCAGAAAAAATAATGATGACACTGTGAAAAACAGTCCAACAGCCAAATAATCCAAGCAGCAAGCTGTGTCAGCAGGAACAGGAGTAGATGACTGGAATAGTACGAAGGTCAAAACTGGAGGCAGAAGGCAATACTGCCTTCTGCTGCACAGTAAAGTTACTTTGAAAAAGTAACCTGTCATCAGATTTAAGAGTGATGATGAAGAGCTTTATAGATAATTGTGTAGAGTCATGTGAAAAAATACTATTGTTACAAATTAGTAACAGTTGTGTGATTACGTAATTAGATTTCCTAATTAATTGGTTACTTAGTAACGTATGCCATAAGCAGTAAACATCGTAGTCTCTTAAATCAGTTTCTCTCAATCCTGCAATCTAAAGAGGAAGAATGGGGCTGTAACTAATAAACACATAGTAAAAAAGTATCCCATGAAGCAATAAATTACATAGACAACAGCCTCAACTTAGGATACAAAACTGGAAGGTGTATCATACTACGCTAAGGAAAGAAAAATCAGGTATTAAAATCAGGTCTAGCTAGCCAGGTAACAACACATCAGAAAAGCTTATGGGGATTACATTTTATCACAAACTAAAAAGACTCTGACGTCATTGCAAGAAGATATAAAACAGTTTTTTTTTTTTATTTTTAAAAGGACAGAAGTGTTGTATGCATGTGACATTAAAAGGAATTAATCTATGCTATTTGGCTCAAATGAAGTCTCACCTAGAATACCATACACAGTTTGGGACAGGACCCTCTAAAGACAATTTAGGCAAAAAGCAATCCAGACGAGATGAGAAAAAATAGTAAGAGGTTTAGAAAACATATATCCACACCTTTCACATTTATTTCTGCAAGTTAGTTAAGAAGAAACTTTTTATAAAGTGTAAGGGGTTTGCAAATTGTAAAAGCAATGTTGTTACTGCTGTAAGGGTCAAGAGACATAAACAGGATGTGATTTACAGGTAAACAACCTTTATTAGCCCAGTTAATGCATTGAAGGGGGGCGAGTTCGCAGGCAAACAACTATGAAAAAGCCTTTGTGAATCTTACCTTCTCCTTACCTCAGCTAAGTAAATCTTCCCACTAAAGGGCTATTCTTCTACCTGCAAGATCTTTTATTTCTGATTTGAAAAACATTTTTTGGGGAGAGCACAGCAGTCAGCTGCCTTTTGCAGAGAGACCTGAAAGCCAGGTTGTCAAACTAATTTTCACCAGGGGCCACATCAGCCTCGCAGTTGCCTTCAAAGGGCCGGGTGTAATTTTAGGACTGTATAAATGTAACTACTCCTACATTTGCACCTACTGTAACTACTCCTACATTTATACAGTCTTAAAATTACACTCGGCCCTTTGAAGACAACCGCGAGGCTGACGTGGGCCTGGTGAAAACGAGTTTGACACCCCTGCCCTAAAGAATAAGAAAAACAAGACCTAACTGTCAACAACCATATTTCAAGCTGGATATTAAAAAAAAATTGCTAGGTGCTTGGGACCACAACAACAAAGGAACAACTTAAGTAATGAAATTGCAATAATTTACTTTGTTTGGGATACTAGGGACAGGCTACACAAACATTCTCCATCATGGAAAGTGTAAGCATATTTAATCTTGCCTCATGGAAGGCAGTGAAGACAGGTTACCTATCAGTTCTATGATACAACACAATACTCAACTTTCTAAACAGACATTGGTGAGGAGTGTCATCTAGTGGTCATAACCATGAAAAAACTCTGGTAATTATCTCAAATGCAAGAAAAAGTAACAAAATTTTAACAATACTTTCTAAAAACTAGACATTCATTATTTGCATTTACTGATTTTAAAATAAGAAAATATACATGAGAATAATCATAAATTCAAGTGCTATACCAAAAAGTTAATATTATAGGTCACATTCGTCACCAACTATAATAGCTTCTCTTTACATAGTTTTATAATTTTACAGTATTTCCATATGCAAAAAGTACAGAAAAGGGAAGAACTAGAGACTATGTAGGGAGCAACAATGCCAGGCACCAATACACAGTGCAAGCTGACTGGCTGGAAAGCAGTTTTGAGCCAGCAACATGACCCTGTGGCAAAGAATGCCAGTGGTATCCTGGGCTGCATTAGGGGTGTTGCCAGCAGGTTGAGGAGGTGACCCTTCCCTTTCCCCTCAGCGCTGGTGAGGCCACCTCTGGAGCAGCACGTCCAGTTTTGGCCTCCCCACTACAAGAGAGACATGGAGCTACTGGAGATTTAGTCCAGAGACAGGCCATTAAGGTCAGGAACGGACTGGAGCCTGTTGCATATGAGGACAGGATGAGACTGCAGCTTGGAGAAGAGAAGGCTCAGGAGAGAGGTCATCAAGGTGTATCAATATCTGAAGGGAGAGGGTAAGGAGAACAGAGCCGGTCCCTTTCCCGCGGTGCCCACTGACAGGCAAGAGGCAACGGGCACAGGCTGAAACACAGGAGGTGCCTCCTGAACGTTGACGTGTTTTCAGTGTGACGGTGACTGTGCATGGGAACAGGTAGCCCAGAGAGGCTGTGGAGTTGCCTGGACATAGTCCTATGCAACCAGCTCCAGCTGAGCCTGCTTCAGCAGAGGGGGTTGAGAAGATGACCTTCCAACTACAACTATTCTGTGGTTCTGGTAAATGCCCTCTTTGTTGAAGACAAAAATAAAGGGGAAACTAACCAAATGCATAAGGTCTTTTTTCTCCAACAAACAGTGATATTGTATATAAACAAAAACTATTTTCCCATCTGAAGTCCGATTTTTACATCTCAACTACAAGCAATAATGCTTCTTGCATTTAGCTGTCTCCTACATAATTAAAAAAATTGGTAAACCATTTTATATCGTTTTTCTTTAATTCGAGGAATACAAAGAATGGCAATTTTCCATCTGCCTCCTTCCTCTGCTTCCTAGGAGCCATTTCCTCTGTCATCCATATGAGGAGTGTAATACCATTATGTTACACAGACACAGACAATCAAACAACTAAGTTACGCTTCGGCTGAACGGATGAAGGTTGGTATATTCCCCCTATATGCATGGCCATCTGTAGGTTTGGGTGTGCATTTGTGGGGAGGGAGGAGTAAGTACCGTGTATGTATGTATGACCTACACTAGCGTGATCAAACTGTGAGGACTCGTGTTGCTGAGCAGAGCAAATTCCTGACAACAAGGAGAGTGACAGGGCTCTAGCTACGGGGACCAGGGCTGGCTGGAGCCTGAGGTGTAAGATCCGGAGGACAGTGTCAAGAGAGCTGTGGCCGGGGTGGCACAGCTGGAGCTTAGAGAAGGTGCAACTATTTTAGAGAGTACACAGAAGAGACTCCTCTGGTCAGTGAAACCTGGGTATGTTTGGAGCAGGCAGGAAGACAGGGATATATGTATGATATATGTGAATGAGGAAGCAGGAAGAGGACACATCTAAACCACTGCAGAACCACCAAAAAAGAATGCCATAATGTAGTGGTACTAATTCTATTGAGAAACTCTGTCCTAACAAGGAGTTCTGCAAATGGATAATGATCATATATACTCCTTAACAGGAGCCAAATCACCTTTTTACGTTTAGTAAAACATTTGACACTTTTTTTTTAAATGAACTATATTTAAGAGCAAAGTCAGATGGCCTTTTTAAAGGTGACAGCTCACATACAGATTGCTTCTGGGAGACATATTTAGGGCTGGCTAAAACCAACTCACTAAGACTGAATGAAATGAAACAATAGCTGGATTATCAACTTTCCAGATATTTCTGCCCCTTATTGTAAACAGAAATGGAATAATCCACTTTGTTCACAAAGCATGCATGGCAGTACTTAACTGTTTAGATTTTATAACAAAGCCTATGTGATACACGTAGGATATCATGTACAAGGGCTTTCTGAAGTCTTTTTTCATAGCCTTGTAATGAACAGAACTTTACAGTAGACGTAGAATATTTTTAAGGCTTTTAAAATCAAAATGACTGCATACAATTATAATTGCCATACATCTATTAGAAATGTATCTAATTAAAGTATGACTGGAACTTTTTTTGTTTAAGATATGGTGTAAGAACAATGAAGTAAACAGTAATGAAGAGAGAAAACAAGAAAATCACTGATCTACTGACTTACCTTTAATGACAGGGAGCCAGCAAGAAAGAAGTGGTCCACGTCAATGACAGAGGCGAGGAAGCCAGCCAGAGTGACCTCAGTGAAGTCACTTTTCTTCCTGAGTCCAATCACTATTGCCCAGGACCACATTCCTAGTATACCATGCACGGCATTATCAGAGAAGGCTCGGAGCCAGTCATTTTGCTGAATGAAGGAAAACTGCAGAAGTCTGTCTGCTACAAAGCAGAATATTCCCAAACCTAGACTAGAAATAACTGAAGCTGTGCTGAAAGTCTGGAGAAGAGCATGGGCCTTTTCAGTCTCAGATGCCATGGCAAAAACCATGTCACAGCACACAAAATGCCATCAGGATATACACTGTGCATCGTCCTTTGTATTGTCAGTTGTTCTGTAAGTGTCAGAGAACAGAAAAAAAAATATAAAAGAAAAACATAAAAGAAAAACATACATTAGCACAAAGTGTTTGTTATCACATCTACGACTGAGCAAAAAACCTGCAAATTCAATGTTTGCACTTAATATTCCTATGGAAATTTTTATTTCAGTTAAGTTAATTTGACTTAAACACTACAGCTCTGAATTAAAACACTTGTCCTGTTTTAATGAGAACAAACACCTTTGTAACATGGAAAGCTCTAACTCCACTTTCTGAAATCTTAAATTTTGTAAAATAATTTGAAATATGTCTATGATAATACACGGAATATGTTTCAAGATTTCTTCTTGTCTTAAATATGTGATATTCATGAAATTAAATCCTTTGCACTATAACAAAAAAAGATTCAATTTAGAGTATTCTTAGGACTGACGCCCGAAAACTCCAAATCTTTCTCTGCAACAGCTGCTAAAACTGAGTTATAACTCCACAATTCAAACCACTGTTTTAATTTACATACTTAGTAAACACATGTGTTATCACTCTGGTACCCCTGTCTGAGCAATTACTTGTTTAGCTTGGAGACTGGCACATAGAATAAGCACTAAGAAAACCAGAACCACTAAAATACCTCTACTATTCATTGTAAACACAAAGACAACAACCATTCAGTTAAGCAAGACTGAATTAAAGATCTTAACTTTCACCCCACCCTACTCCCAAGAAGCAATTATAGAACACCCAGGATACGAAGAGTACGCATTTCTGTGATAACATTAAAAAGAACACTTTTGAAATAAAAATTCTCAATAAATGATGTATTCCCTAGCCTTGTTACGTTAAACACATTTAAAAGCAGTCTTTGAAGGACAGTATCAATTCTAACTGTCCCATCTGCTCTTCTGCCTTTTCAGGGAGACAGACCACTGTTTCAACACCTGCATCCTATCTAAAACCAGATTCTTCCCAAGAGGTTGCTGTTTCTGTGCAATACGTTAAATCTTCATAATGCTTCTTCAACCAATTCTACCAGGTAAATTTTTATTCTAAATGGGCTTCTTGTGAGTGTATTAGACTACCTTTAAAAATGAATACTGCTAACAACGTTGACACATAATAGTTTATGACTTTAAACACATGATGTATTATAAGGCCCTGAAAATATGTTTCTTCCAGATTATTTAGATGCCTGTTTATTGTGGAATTATCCACAAGACATGACTACTGGTATCCTTGTAGAAAAAAAGCCCACTGAATCATTTATTCGGAAAACATTTTTTAAAAAATAGAAGCAAGCATGAATAATGCATGGACTTTGCACACAGATTAAAGAAACTGGGTCAAGTTCAGAGCCTGTTAACCATGACTGCACCTCTTCTGAATTAAAATATTGACATGAAGTATTTCCTGAAACACTGGAACTGCCATTTTCTGGTGAGAGACTACAATATACAGTACATTTCTGAATAATTCAATTTTAAGGAACAAACGGTGATCTCCTCACAGATGTTTCTTCTATATAACCACCACGTCAGACTGGATTTTATTTAAAATTACCATAAAACCTGTACAAGCATCCAACCCGTGAAAAACTGATGTAGCAACACACCTAAAATGCACACCAGTATTCAGAATTAAACTTACCCTGAGACTAGGAGAACATATTTTTTTCCATTGCAGCTTCCTTATTCCAGTAGCAAATGTGGTCTACGTCTCTTTTTTTTTGAATCCACTCTGCCCAGTCAAACGCAGGAAAGGCCAAACACCATTTGTTCCATTCTAAATAAATCGAACCAGGCAGCAGTAAGCACTGATACTACACAAAGATCTTAAAACTCTCTACAAAACAGGCATGATACTTAGCAATAGTCAAAAATACAGAAAGAAGCAACATGTTTTAAATTAATCCCTCAACAAAAATATAATTGAGCTAAAAGAAACTTCAGCTGGGGCTTAGAAGCTCTATTAAAGAAGGCAGGAAAAAAAGACAATAAGAGAAGGGCAGAAATACAGATGGAACAAGATGATAATAATTAAAAGCTAATAAACCCCAATGTCATAGAGTCAGAAAAGGGCACTTCCAGCCTTCTGGTTTAAGTAATTGCATTTCAAAACAGACAGAGATCTATTTTAACAGATTCTTCCTTGTGCCTGAAAGATGCCCAGATTCCCACGTAATGAAAAATTTATGAGTCACATTCAGGGAACTCTCTTTAATTTAACCCCATCAATTAGTGACCTTGGAATAGATAAACAGAGACCTGTAAATTCAAATAGCAACAGAGGTCTGTGTCAGTTCTGTGGTAGGCTTACACTGCTTTGCTACAGATATTATTAACATGTGCATAAAGTTCACAGGAAAAGTATCACTACAGACTTTAAAAAAATTCCAAAACTAGTATGATTTGAGAATTATGTATTATGAAGATAACAATGCCAACTGGATGACAAGAACAATATGCGAATGCGTGTCTTTGAGCCAGAATGAAGGACAGAAAGCAAAAATGTGGCTTCAGATTACCGTTAGTCAAGAACCATGTCAATGGTATAAGCGTTCTTTTTAAACAGCCTATCTTGGCTGTCTTTTGTAGACAAAAATGACTGCTGTCTGTGTAAAAATCAACTCACATTCCCAGGTACAACGGTGCAAGTATAAATATGCTTCAGATCAAGAGTGAAATCAGAGTAGAAAAAGTCTGTTCAACAAAAAAAATCCAGGAAATTACAATTTCTAATATAAAACTAGAAACTGTAAGTTTTGCCTGAAAAGTAATGATTTTCAGACTGTTTACAAAATATCACAAAGCGTGGCAGGTTATTCCACCCTATAAACCTCAGAAAGAATAATTGTGGAGCTTACATTCTTGTTAAAAGAGAAGAGTAGGAAATAGATGTATTACACAAGAATGCTTGGAAACTTATGGGTGGTGAGTCCAGTTAATATAGCGAAAGAAAGATTTAGGTTGGGTTTACATAAAACACATGCACACAAGAGCTGACAGAGTAACACTGCTTGGAGTTGTGACTCCTCATGACATTTTTATATGAGATAAAACACCTCTGCCTATAAGAGGCCTTTCAGCTCATGGTATAAGAGCAAAGCAAAAATCCAGTAGCTAAAATTATAATTCAGAAATATCACACTCCAAAATCTTTGTCCTAATTTTGCAAGAAGTTATCAGGTACATTAACACATATATGAATTTAATACATAAATTAGGACAATTATGCACTTTATGCATGTAGTCAAAAGATCACAGTAGTCCCTTATAATTCCATAATCTCCTAAAAAAATTATTTTATATTGGATGTTAATTTGTATGAAAAATTCTACAAAGTGCAATTACCATTTAAGACACAAGCTCAAACATTTAACGTATTATCTCATGGAAAAGCAGCTCCAAGCCTAAAACAATCTGTGAAGAACGGATAACGCACATATTTTCGGGTCAGGTAATTATAACGCATTACTGGGTTTGGAGGGTGGAAGGAAGCTAAAGAAAAGAGTACAAAAGCATGCAAGGAACCAGCACAATTTTACTAAAACTCTGAAGAACAAACTGAATTAAACCAACAAAGAAATCAAGCAAAAAAAAAAAAGCCAAACAAAAAAACACAACAAAAAATAACATAAAAAAAAAAATAAAATAATTATAAAA
>VWYH01004363.1:149372-162360 GCA_013399365.1 Pampusana beccarii | reverse complement strand
CTATATGAGTAAATGATTCAAACAGCTGTTCATACATTTAAAAGCAGCACTGTCAGGTCAGCCCTGATGTACTTACACAGCTGTGCTCCATTATTTCACCTGTTCTTCCTGGCTATCCATAAAATACAACCACAGCGTGACAATGGCAACCGGTGGACCTTGCTGGTCAGAGGTCACTCCTCTGCCTTACGCCTCCGTTCCACGGTTCCTCTGGCACCTCAACGCCTCTTCAGACGTGGCTGGCACAGCTCCTAGGAAGATACGTAATGCAGGTCTTCACGTCCTCTGAGGCTTCACTTCCCAGAGGCTGCAAGCAAAGATTCAATGTCTTGAATTACTTTAGAAGTTCTTTCCAAGGCCTCTAAGACGCACCCTTCACCGATCTCTTCCAGCTTGCTCCCATTTTCCGTTTTTCTTACGGTAATACCAGATGGATTGGTTTTCACAGCAGATGTCCTTTCCAGAACATTGCTATGATCCAATAAAACTAGTGTTATTTCGTTAAGAAAAAATAACAAACTCTTCCTCCTAATGAGAAAAAATGCTTCTCCATATTTGTACTCATCATTCTGCACGGCAATTACATAAAGCTAAAAACCAGAAGAGCACATTACTTAAAATGTCTAACATTTATAGAAAATGTCTTTAACTAAGACTCCAATTTATCCAAAAGTTATTTTAAAAATGAAACTACCTATCCGATGTCACACTGCACAATTTAACAGCATGCACTTTGCATGCTAATAAAATTGCACACTGGCTTAAAGACAATTACAGAGTGGCTTTAAGCACGTGTGGCACAGTACGCTTTTTCTGAGCTGGCTGAACACAATGGAACAATACTGAGGTAGCTGATAAACAGAAAGGTATTGTACTGCAACAAAAAGACCAAAGGTATTGTCCCTCTTTCAAGAACAGATCAGCAGATGAGTGTTAGCAAAACTAATGCAATACCCATTAAAGGGATTCATTTTTTTTGTGATTTTTTTTATTTTAGTTTCGTACTGTGCCACTGGTTTTGTTTGTGGAGCTGTGATGCAGAAGTTCGACAATATNGGCCGGAGGCGGCGCCTCTCTCCGCCCCCCGGGCCGGTGCCGCGCTGCGGTGCGGGGAGCGAGGCTGGGGTCTGAGGGGGAAATTTCTCTAGAAATATTAATGACACGGCTTAGGTGTTCACAACATGATTACACGAAGTGCTGGAAGAGAAACCAACGGTAAAAGGCTAGTATTCGATCACCAAGGTTACCGTGGACCACGGAGTGACAGACCACACAGCAGAAAGGGCTGAAGATGCTTTAAGTAAGTATTTATTTACTACAAAACAGTAGAAAGCATTTGAGAAACTTTTAATTCAATTACTGGACTATTTGGTGTAAGCTTCTGAATAAAAGCACATTTTTACAGTTAAAACTGCTTATCCCTACCCCAGCCACTCGAGCAAGTTTCTCGCACAATCCTCTCTCTATATGAGTAAATGATTCAAACAGCTGTTCATACATTTAAAAGCAGCACTGTCAGGTCAGCCCTGATGTACTTACACAGCTGTGCTCCATTATTTCACCTGTTCTTCCTGGCTATCCATAAAATACAACCACAGCGTGACAATGGCAACCGGTGGACCTTGCTGGTCAGAGGTCACTCCTCTGCCTTACGCCTCCGTTCCACGGTTCCTCTGGCACCTCAACGCCTCTTCAGACGTGGCTGGCACAGCTCCTAGGAAGATACGTAATGCAGGTCTTCACGTCCTCTGAGGCTTCACTTCCCAGAGGCTGCAAGCAAAGATTCAATGTCTTGAATTACTTTAGAAGTTCTTTCCAAGGCCTCTAAGACGCACCCTTCACCGATCTCTTCCAGCTTGCTCCCATTTTCCGTTTTTCTTACGGTAATACCAGATGGATTGGTTTTCACAGCAGATGTCCTTTCCAGAACATTGCTATGATCCAATAAAACTAGTGTTATTTCGTTAAGAAAAAATAACAAACTCTTCCTCCTAATGAGAAAAAATGCTTCTCCATATTTGTACTCATCATTCTGCACGGCAATTACATAAAGCTAAAAACCAGAAGAGCACATTACTTAAAATGTCTAACATTTATAGAAAATGTCTTTAACTAAGACTCCAATTTATCCAAAAGTTATTTTAAAAATGAAACTACCTATCCGATGTCACACTGCACAATTTAACAGCATGCACTTTGCATGCTAATAAAATTGCACACTGGCTTAAAGACAATTACAGAGTGGCTTTAAGCACGTGTGGCACAGTACGCTTTTTCTGAGCTGGCTGAACACAATGGAACAATACTGAGGTAGCTGATAAACAGAAAGGTATTGTACTGCAACAAAAAGACCAAAGGTATTGTCCCTCTTTCAAGAACAGATCAGCAGATGAGTGTTAGCAAAACTAATGCAATACCCATTAAAGGGATTCCTTTTTTTTGTGATTTTTTTTATTTTAGTTTCTTACTGTGTCACTGGTTTTGTTTGTGGAGCTGTGATGCAGAAGTTCGACAATATAAACGACAAAAAAAAAAAAAAACGAAAAATGGCTTAAAAAGTTAATTTTAAGGAGACAGTAAAAAAATGTGTGAACAGGATAGAAAGCCTTTGATGATCTAAAATGCAGATTTGAATACACAGATAATGAAAAATCTTTACAACTTTCAAAAAGATACAGTTAAATCTCTGTATTTTTTCGATCTCAGCTTCAGCAGACCTGTTCAAGAAAACAAATATTATTAAGCAAATTAGTATCATAAAAGGTTCTCAAATATATTTTCTATTTGAGATTTTAATTTTTAACAGCTCCCAGCAATACTGAAAATTAGATGGGCAAAATCCAAGTGAAAAAAAAGGCTCTATTTTTGTCTTTCATACCACTACTTAATGGCTGCCATTTGTCCACCATTTGTGTTTCCAAAAATCAGGGCTCTACTCTAACAGTCTCTTAGCTCTACATGTGTATAAATAGATAGAATTTTCATTTCATCAGCTACTTAATCTGCTGTAATTTGAATAACAATTGCAATTGATTTCAATTAACACATTTTTAATATCCGAATATCTTTGTATATGATGTCAGCAGACCTTTGGTCAGTAGCATGTGTTAAAAAGGACAAATATTTTAGCAAGAGATCCAAGTGTCATTCAGCAGTTAAAAGTACTATTTTGAACTCCTTGGTGTTCTGTTAAGAGGTGCCTTTCTTAGTCTGGTTGCTATTTTTCACCTTGAAAGATACTATCTCTCTAACATTAATCCTCCTTTGGCAAAGTCATCATAATTCTGATGTTTAAATAAGGCAGGCAGAAGTGCAATGAAACAAGCTTCACCCAGAACTCAATTTACCTAACATTTTAACCACTAAAACAAAAATATGAAACCATAGAAAACAAATAGACTTAAAATTTTCACTTTTGACCCTTAGGAAAAGCAGTCTATAAAATTCAGTTTATAGTCTTTTTGAGATTTATTTTCAACATTGTTCATAGTCAATTATTTAGCATAAAGATTAATACCAATGTTCTTCCGTTACAGAGTTTGCAGTATATTCAGGAATCTCCTTCATTTCATTCAAACCTCTGCACCATTCTATTGCTGTTCTGATATACCTATGTGAACACGAAAATTCCCAAAAAATAGTTATTTATATGAAAAATACACTATAAATTCAAGCAAAAAAATGAAGGCATTAAGCAATACACCTGGCTCTGAAATAAAAAGGCATGATACAAAATCTAGCTTTTTCTCTAGGTTTCCTTGCCATTTTTCGATTCCCATGTTTTGACCAGAATCTCCTTCATATTTAAATCAATGCAGTTATGGAAAATCATAACCAAGCTGTACAATTTGTAATGTATAGTGTACAAATGTTAATTTTTGTTTGTGAATATCTGCATGCTAAAATGCAGAGTAAGCTTCTAACAATTCCCATAATGACAGTCTAATTAGAGCAAGCAGATTAGAGAAGCACTGTGCAGGCAGAGGTCAATGTCTGTAACGAAGCCTGAACTGGATCTAGTGTCATTCAGTTCTATGTAACAGCTTTATAAAGGACAAAGATTTTTTCCTTATCCACTGATCTAAGTGCCAAGTTTCGCTTGCTTGCTTTTTTTTTTTGTTTTTAAGACATTACTGTAACAATTATAATGGAATGACTGCATGCAGTGGTCCTGAGTCTCACAGGTCCCAAATGCCAGATGTAAGATGGAGTTTAACTGTTTGGTTCCTCCCCCTCGCCCTGTATTTTCAGTAAATACCACTTCTTCATACAAAACGATTTGTACAGAATTCTTTTATATTTAACTTTATATTGTTTACATTACTTATACCTTTCATAGATTCCAGGATGACTTATTTGTATTAGCTGCTGTACCCCATCAGGAGCAGTTAACTTACACCAGCCTACATCTTCATTTACCTTAGTAGAAAAAAAAAAATAATTCTGCTGCAGTTTGAAGAAAGAAAAGTGAGTATAATATGGCAGTTTAAGAGTTAAGTATCTATGAACATTCCACTTTAAGCACTTAAAAATTTGTTTTTTGGTAAGTATAGAATTTTGCATAGTCTGCTATTACAAATGCAGGCAAAAAAACCCCACCATACCTAACATTGCCCCAACACTCATTCTATGCTATTCAAGAATAAATTATTTCTAAAAATCTGTAGAAATGTTTCCAAACCTGTAGAATTTTCAGTTCTTCCTCCTTTTATCATGAGTGAGTATACAGATTCAAGCTAGCTCACATCAGAAGTTATACCATATCTTTTGGACATATTGACTATGATATTTACATTATTTATAATAAAGGTATCTTCAGATACTTTAACATCCTTTTTGTGTCTTGTCACGTTAGGGTAATAAGCAAAGACACAGAAGCCAAAAGTCTCAGCAACCAACCTGGAATCCCACGCTCACATATTTTTCTCTGTAGTGCCATTTTACAAAAATCAACATAATATTTTTACTTCTATATTAAGTAGATTTTAAAATGTGTATGGAATAACATCTGTGCAAGGTTACTTTTCTGAGCAATTTTTTGCTATCCATTTGCTCACTTATAGAAAATTTGAAACAAAACCAAACACTTCCTTCTTTGATCAACGTGAGCGACTTCTTAAAACAATAAAGTTTCATCTGCTCTTTGAACATCAGTTACATACTAAAATGTTTTTTCCCCTCTTTTCTGATTAAAATACTGGGAATACATTAATGGTGGTGCTTGCAGATAGTTCCTGTTTTCATCTAGACTACTCTACAAGCTCAAGAGTAAGCCACGGCAGTTTGCTGCTGTGAGTGATCAGTCTCTCAAAGGCTTTGGTTTGTATTTTATAGGCATCAAAACTTCTGTTTCATTTACACATTAGTTTCCTAGTAACAGTTTTTTTATGAAGGGTTTTAAGAATAGTCATTCCTCTAACTCATGAGTTACCTGGATCTTACTACAGGAAGAGCTGAAATCCCAGACCATATTCAAGGTCACCCCATCCCAAAAAGCAGCATAGACTTTATGATCCGAGTACACAACAAGTCTTCCTGTGCTGGGAATAACATTTTCATATAGCAAAACAGGCAACATTTCTCGTCCATCTGTCTCAGGTACCTAGAACCAAACAAACACATTAAAAACTTGAGGAAAGGTTACTTTCATCAATACAGCTGTATGTATCACTCCCAGATTTTGAATTCGCTTGTTTTTCCAGACCACAGCACCTTTATCATCCAATTGCTTTCTGCTTCACAAATATACCTTTACACTGCATGCATTTAGGTCCCAAATATATACATTCTGATCTTTGAGAATACACTCATCATTCTTCCTAAGAGATTATGTCCTGTTCCCTATAGCCAGTATAATCATCCTTAAAACACTGAAAGATTTATAAATCTCCAGCTACATACCATTTTGCAGCAGCAAAGATAATAGTTATGAGTTAATGATAGTTTAGTCTTGTAGCAATACTGAAGTATTCTGAGGAGAAAAACAAACAAACAATTAGGCATTTCGTACTTACTATGTCTTCTAAACAGTTGTGACCTTTGTTCTCTAAGTTTATAGATGTCCTCAGTGTTAATACAAATTCCTTTAATTTTTATACTTAATGTCATAATAAGCATTGTGTGTAATTTTAACTACTCTCCTTTCAAAGTTGGAGGAATTAATGTAATGAAGAGAAAGTTACCTGGTTGCCTGAGTAATAATGGAAGATATAGAGTACGGATTTCCTGGTACATCAGGAGGTAGGCTGTTTACCGAATACATCTTTTCTTCTCTCTGCAGTAAAGACCAGAAAGGAGATGAGTTAGTTACAGGTACTGTAACATGAAAACAGTATTAAGAGCTTGCAAGATACAAAATTTCTGACCCCCCAGAAAGCAACTATAATCACATTTAAATTTGACCCAGAACACAGGTAAATAGCTCCTCGAAAAGCCAAAAAAAAAAAAAAAGCTGTTGTATCCTTTAAACCTACTTCTGTAGGAAGAAACATTTAGTTTCCACTCCCTCAGTAGGAACCAAGAAGTTCTCTTAACAGAGACTGTAGTTCATTACTGAGTAACTACTGGCTACAAGTTAAAGGTTAGATTCAAAGGGTACAAACTTGACCCTTAATTTTGCTTCAAAAATACAAAGCAATGCATAGGCACTTTTGAGGATCTGTACTCTGGGAAACTTAAAAACAGGCAGAGAGGAAAAAACATTTTTCCAGCACTGAACAGCTGGGCTGTGGAAAAGCCAGAACAGAATCTGCATCTTCTAGGTTCTGTCTCCATATAGTAAAAAAGAATACAGGGTGCTTAGAAAATATGGACCGAAAACAGCTTGTGTTGTGATTTCAAATTGGGTCCATCTTTTTGAAACATCCTGTACAATTCCAAGTACATAAAGATTCAACTAATATGTTTAAACACTAAACTTCTCTTCTAAATTAGTGAGAAATGGTTATTGCAGAGTCTTACTTGAGCTTGCGAAAGAAGTGTTACAATGAACATATCGTTCTTCTTGTGTCTATAATTTACAAAAATATATTCTGACACAAAAGGAGTAATCTCATTTTTTGTATGATTGATTGCTTGATCCAATGATTATAGTAATTACCTATGTAGGGACTTGACTGTAGACTGCATAGCAAAATATCTTAAAAATAAGAAGACTGCTAACTTGAAGGAATTTGGAACATATTTTAAAATAGTTTCATACCTTTTTTGTTCCTTTTTGGATGGCATAATGTATGAAATAGTTTCCCAAAAGTGTTCCCTCTGACTTGAAAAATGAGTCATCACCAGGATAAATTTCTATGATGTTTGTCCTACCATGGATAAATCTGAGAGAAAGAATAAGATTTTTAACAACTATTTAAAATGCTGTGTCACTAGACAAGCAAAACAGGTTAGCATACTTGAACAAAGCACTAAGCAGAAACAAATTTTCAACACAGCTCTCACATGAAAATCTTCTACTTTTTCCCAAGCAGCAGAGCATACGAACTACCTCTTTTAACACCAAAGATTCACATTACCAGGCTTTCTCTAATCTGCTTGGTCTAATTAGACCATCATTCTTTGCATGTGTACAGGGGGGTGAGAATTAAGTCAAGGAAAGCTTTTTTTGTGCTGAGGTAAACATCTCACAAGAGCTGTTCATTCCACTGACCGTAAAATATAGTGATTCTAAACAGGAAAATCCAATTTTATTAGTGGACCAGCCCTACCTAGTGTACACAGAGAACTGTCAGACTGAACAATTTCTGAACAACCTGAAGGTCTTCATTTCCACTGCAGCTCTCTGTTTTTTGCTAAGATCAGTGGTATTTTACTTGTGATCATACGGTATCTCAGAACCTAAAACCCATTTAATGACCCAATTCTGCAACTCTTTGGTTAGGGGCCTGGACTTCGGTAATGGGACTTAAAAGACTAAGTATGGCCACTCACCATACTTCCATAGAAATGAGGTATAGTACTGAATAGCTGCTAAAAAGTTTGTTCAGATGAGATAAAAACTTAGGAATTACACCGAGAAAAATGAACAACACTGGTGTTTTTATCAAAGACTTTTAGATACCGATAGCAACTGTAGCATTTTCAAAGCTTATATAACAGAATTTAAAGGGCAATAAAAAAAAACCCACCACACCTTTTTTTTTTTTAAACCATATGGACAAAGTGATTTGCTAGGAAAATCTACACTTTAGCTGTTTGCAACGTGCAAATTACGTAGGTCACCAAGACAAATGTTTCTAAAGCATTAAATCTTCAGCATCAAAAAGAGCAATTTGCTGAAGAACCAAGCACTATAATTGTCAGTGAAGTCTGTGTGAGCTCCAGCTGTACAGTAAACCTTTAAGAAATCAAATCACTTCTTTAAAAGCCTTAAACAAGATTTCAGATTGTTTATTTCAGACCCACTTTCAGACCTGGAAATATACTGTACTAGCAAATCTGAGCTCCAATGAAGAAACAGAAATCACAGTATCACAGTATGCTAGGAATTGGAAGGGACCTCAAAAGATCATCTAGTCCAATCCCCCTGAATGAACACACTCTTAGATGAAGATTCTGTACAACAATTTCTCAAAGAGTAAGAAAGGGATAGAGTAGGACATTTCATCTTAAAGCTTAATTCCCATACAAATGAAGTCTTCCAAAGATGAAACGCATGATCTCCTACATACCTATAAAAAACACCATGGCACCATACAATTTGAATTAGCTGAGAGCATGAATATTGTTCAGTATCTTGATTCTGAAAGAAGTCACAGAACGTCCACCTGTACAAAATACAATTAAAGCTTCAGTAAGTCCAAAGGTCAGGTTTTTTGTTGTGGTTTTTTTTTTTGGTCTGCCAGTAATCATCTGTGTACCAAAAACAAATGCATGTACAACTATTCAAAGGAAAAGAGGCCACATATTTTCAGAGTCCTTCAATGCCTTAGTTATCCGCACTAGTTACCAAATTAGTTTTTTCAAACCTGCAAAGGTTTGTTTTTTATATTATTTTTAGTAGTGCTGACAGAGAATGTATGCCACTGGCCGGCCTCAGAAATATATCAGAAATGAAGAAACTCAAACCAACTCAAAACCCGTGTTCTTTTTCCAGTATTGTCTTTTTCACTTACATATTTATAAAGCATGACAGAAAATAAAATTAATTTTTCTCTGGACTAGTTATTAGATATTCACTAAACAGGATACAGAATACTGGTTTCACAAGTTTCAAGAAGATCCTAAAAAAAAAAAGAATACGGTAGTATTTTTTGAATTTTTTATAGCTAGAATTGAGTTATTTTACTAGAGACTGAAGTCTCTAGTAAAGAGAGACCGCAGAACTGTAAAATGTATGTTAGCAACAACGAAGTAAACAGCTTAAATTACCTGTGTAAATGTGGGGCTCTGCAGCTGAGTGGCAAAGCGGTAGGTAAATGAGAAACTGTTTCACGTGTTTTGGAGTCAATTAAAACATCACCTTCCATAGATGTATGGCTGTTTTTCTCACCTGTCTTCATTACGTTCTCAACGGTTTGTAAGTTATAGCACATTAGTGCCAAGGACAATGGGTATTTCCATTCTTCTGGATAGAAAGAAACAGACCAACGCTGTGTAACCCATGTGTACTCAGAAGAACAATTCGTGTAGAACAAAGGGACTCCATCTCCGTCTTCCTGGTCCTTTGGTTTGGTTGATTCTCTGTATTTATCTTCAGGACAAACCTGTTCATTCTTCTTATTCTCTATTTTTGTTTGTTTCAATGACATCTCTGCAACAGAATTTTTACTTGGTTTTCCATACTGATCTCTGGTTTGATAGTTGCTGTTCTTTTGAGAGGAGGACTGACTGACTTTGCATAAGAACTCCACTGTAAATTCTTGCTGCAATTTTGACAGGTAAAGGTGAGCATAACCATCTACTGATGAGATCTTCACACTGCCATTCTCTATACATCTTGTCAGATCAACTGAAGCAGGGTCAGGCCATCTAATTTCTAAGATATCACTGAAAATAATCTAATACAAGGAAAAGAATTAGATGTGCAGCAAGATAAAAAAGACCAGCTTCCCAGAAATCACAATGGAGGACTTACACTTGGCTGCGGTTTAACCCCAGCCAGCAATCAAAACCACAATAACTTCTCACTCACTTGCCCACATCCCAAGTAGGGCAGAGAATTGAAAGGGCAGGGAGAAAACTCATGGACTGAGTTAAAAACAGTTTAATAACAAAATAATAGTAATATACTACTACTACTGTCCATAAAATTAAAAAAAAAGTGATCCTCAATATGATTCTTCACGAACTCCATCTGTCCCAAGCAGCTGATTCCAGGGAGAGAGCAAAAAAGGCCAAAAAGGCAGAAAGGCCCAAAGGACAGCTGCAAAATGGCAGAATAGCAAAAGGCTGAACTAAAGGAACTCCTGAACAGAACTCAACTGCAATAGAGCTGAACTGAACAGTTCGCACCAGCCAGAAAACCTCACTCTCCTTGAATACAAAGCATGATGCTAGTGGCATGGAATGCTCTCATTGATTGGCCTGGCTGTCAGTCAACATCTGTCCCATCTATGCTCACCTTCCTTGCTGCCACACACCTGTGGGCAGAGAGACATGAAAGACCTTGGTCTCCCAGACAGCAGCTAAGATGTCAGTAAGTTCTTACATTCTCTTCATTCCAACTCAAAAACACTGGAAAGTTACTAGAAGAAAAACATTAATTCTATCCTGGGGTGCTATCTAATTATTCTCAAACTAAATCTAAATGACCATGCTAGCTATGAAAAAGAAGAGTTTCAAAATGCATGAAGAAAATTAACTCAATTTCAGTCAAACCACCACAATTTAAATTAATTCAATCCTTCTGTGAGGTGATACATGGCAAGAAACTTTATTCAGTATTTGTTTGCATACTTGAACTCAAAAGGAAGCAAAATATCTAACCTTCATATCTGCTTCCTCCTGTTCTAACAGAGTTCCATCTAGGAATAATGTTTTCATTTAATACCCATTCATAAACTAGCAAGGTACATGGCCAACTGAGCAGGCACAACTGTCCACAGACAGCAGATAGTTTCTGTTTCCAACTGCTTCTTAAGAGACACTGAACAGAAAGCCTAAATTATCTTGACTATATCTGTTATCAATAGACTTCATGGCAAGCCCACATTAAACATTTTGTATGTTAAAACCCCCATGTGTTCTGAAATCTTCTTTATAAGATTAAAATAAGCCTGTAAAATGCCATGAAAAATGCACTTACGTGTTCTTACAACAGAAATTTGTTGAAAACGTTTTGCAGCTAGATGGGTAAAATCACTTAATCCTGAAGCACCAAAGATTGAATTACACAGCTATCACTACGATGTGAATAAAACATATTTCTAAAGAAGAATTTAAAATGTCATAAAGATTTTAGACCTTTAAAATACAACATTTGGGAAGTCTCAAAAGAACAGCCTCATCTTACTGCAGTGATATTCAAGTACAGATTGCTGCTCCAATTGGCACTTTGTTCAAAACAAACAAAAACATTTTGACAGCATATGCCCTTGTGCTACCCCCTCTACAAAAATTAAGAAGGTCATTCTCAACAAAGTACTTCAAATAAGCACTGCATCTACCTCAAACCCCAGGTTAAAGCTTTGCCCAAAGAGAAGATAAAGTTATAGTTTAGAAAATGCACTAATCATCTTCTGAAACTAGAAAAATTCTGTCAAGCTAGAGAATGCCTTTCTAGCCACCTGCAGAAGTTCTGCCCTAAAATAAGGTATTTTTGTTTGTATTGTCCTTACACCTGATCACCACACAGCAAATATCCTTAGTTTGCTGTTGATTGAAGACTCCAGGTAAAGCACTGGATCCCAAATAAACATAAAATGCAAATCCTCTCAAACAAGGTGTGAGAACAACTTAACAAATGAGTATTCACACTCCTCATCGTTTGTTTTCTCTCAATTTAATCAGCTTTGTCTCATTTGACCAACCTTTAATTAGGTATGTTTCAGGTCTGATCATACTTTGGCCCAGCACGGGAAAAGCCTGGAGTCCAATAAAAATGAAACACGGCAGCACTGGTGTATTAGTAAGGCGGAAAAGTCTGCTGAAGCTATTTGGGCCACTAAAGAGGAAACTTTAACATAAAGGATTGCAAAATGACCCTAAACAAAGAATCAAGTGATCAAACAATAAAGCTGTAGATAAAAATTCAGTGGAGATAAACATACTGTCATATAAACGAGGAAAAGCAATCCTAACTTTATATATAAAATTATGGTCTCTGAGCTGAATACCACCACCCAGGAATAAGATCTCAGTGTTACGACTGACAGGTCTATGAAAACATACTATGTGTTCAGGAACAGTTTAAGCAGTGTATCAAATGTTTGCAAATTCTAGGAAGGAAACAAGAACAGAAGATATAACCATACTGCTGAAAATATTAACGGTTGATGTTCGTTTTGAATACTATTTGCAGTTCTGACAGGCCACAATACTGACAAGATCCCCCTCATCAAGCTGTCTAGACATGCAGATGCTTAGTGTGGCCCAAGCAGAGGCTAACCAAACTGGGTACTAGGCTGTTTTGAATCCAGGCATAAGCAAAGTAGTACAGTATTAACTGCAGAAGTGGTTTTGTACCCAGTGGCCTAGTAAAAGTATTGTCACTGCAAGTAACAGGCCACAGGCCTCAGCCTAACTGTGCCTTACAGGAACTGAGCAAGGCCCAGGCTGGCCCGCCAGGCTCATCACCAGCTTGCTAACAGAACATGCGGAGTGAACTGGAGCTTGATAACCATTACAGTATCACAGAATGTTAGGGATTGGAAGGGACCTCTAAAGCTCATCCAGTCCAATCCCCCTGCCAGAGCAGGAACACCTAGATGAGGTTACACAGGAAGGTGTCCAGGTGGGTTTTGAATGTCTGCAGAGAAGGAGACTCCACAACCTCCCTGGGCAGCCTGTTCCAGTGCTCTGTCACCCTCACTGAGAAGAAGTT